>JAHZNH010002208.1:0-11021 GCA_027744355.1 Tyrannoseira gladiata
GGAATCGTTTGGAATTGATGGTGTAGGTTAGATAGGGTGTTTGGAATCGTTTGGAATTGATGGTGTAGGTTAGATAGGGTGTTTGGAATGGATTGGAATGTGTTTGGAACCTATGGGTGAGTTAAGTAGGTGTGTTTGGAATTGTTTGGAATGCATGGATGAGGTCAAATGGGGTGTTTGGAATGTGTTTGGAACCTATGGGTGAGTTAAGTAGGTGTGTTTGGAATCGTTTGGAATGGATGATGTAGGTATATTGGTGTGTTTGGAATGGATGGGCGAGCTAGTAAGGGCTGTTTGGAATGCATGCGTAGGTAGATTGGTGTGTTTGGAATGCATGTATGGGTTAGATATGGTGTTTGGAATTGTTTTTGTGATTGTTTGGAATTTAAAAAAATAATTGCATTGATAAATATTTTGTTTAAAATAGAGTACGAGAAAAACGGATTGGCCGCTTTCCCAACAGAAGTGAAGCAAAAATTAATGCGTCATGTCCGAAATATCGAGTTGGACATACTCAAAAAACAAGACGTCATTATATGCACCGTTGGCTGTGCTGGGGACGGACGATTGAAGACCTTGACTAAGATGCTTCATAGAACGGGCAGGCGCATTATTGGCCTGTTTTTGGATGAATCCTCCCTTATGAAAGTTCCGAGCACCGTTCTTGCACTAAGTACTGGGGCATCTCGTGTAGTCCTTATGGGGGATTTTATGCAGCTACCACCTTTAGTGATGTCCGTTTCAGCAATTAATGCGGGACTTGGCCTTTCATGGATGGAATTACTGACTCTGACGTAATAATCTAATTTAAATTATAGATATTTACATAAACACTACACGAATTTAAAAAAAACTGACTAAATTGGTTTTATGTATTGTTTTGCTTACAGGCCATACGTAAAAAATATTTACCCAACTTAATCTGCAATATCGTATGCATCCTCAAATCTGCAGAGTAGTTTCCGGCCTTTCCTATGAGGATGAATTGAAGACTGATGCATCAGTGACTCACCGTAGTTTGAACAACTACCGGAACATGTGGAATGAGTTTCCGGAATTTTCCCCTACAAACCGTATAATTTTTTATACATATGATGGACCAAACAAGGAGTCAAAGTCAGAGGTATGAAATCAAAAATGGTTTGTAACATCTTAATTCAGAAACGTATTACAGCAATAACATTAACATATCTAACTATGTATTTTGTTTGTCTTAATAGGGGTCATCTTCAATCTACAATTTGACGGAGTTGGGTACGATTTTGAAGATCATTAGGAAGATCAAATCTGCTGGAGTGCCTCTGGAGCAGGTGTCTGTGATTGCTATGTACAACGCTCAAATATCTCGAATTGCAGCTCTTATTTCGGAACATGGATTTGATGGTGTGGAAGTGGGAACAGTGGATTCTTTTCAGGTAAATTTTAGTCTTTAATTAAATTATGCCAAGTTTGAATATTAAAATTACTTGAGATCAATTTAATTAATAATATTATGTGTTTGGATGATTTTAGGGAAAAGAAAATGGGATCGTGATACTTAGTTTTGTGCGGAGCAATGACAACAAGAATATCGGGTTTCTGGAAGATATGAGACGGATAAATGTCTCCATAAGTCGTGCGATGGATTTTCTTTTTCTTGTTGGTGATGCAAAGATGTTGAAATCCGTCAAGTTTATATTTTTGGGTCGTTTTTTTGCACTTTTGGAAAAGGAAAAGGTTCCGTTTGTCACTGAAAACTGTGAGGGCGAAGAAAAAGAGTTGGAACATTTTAATGATGCTGTGTTTGATGTTGAAGAGTTGAATGAAATGTAGTAATGAAGCAATGAAATATCTTATTTGTATGAATTACAATGCAAAGTTTTTGAATGAAATTTGTGTTTATGAATCTATTAATTTTCTATCTTTTATGTTTGAACCATTTTATTTAAGTGTTGTATGATGATTGTTCATGGAAAATGGCGTTAATGTCAAAATAAAGTTACGCGAAGCGTTGCAAATTAGAAAATTTGATAGTTACAGTAGTTCCAGGCTTTATGTATTCATCCTTCTTAGGCAGTCAGAATATAAATTTTCTCATAAAAATTTGCATATACATGGATAAAGTATATTGTATGGGTGAGTTTTTAAAACGTAACTGGGCAATATTATATCAGGAATTTTTTTATGGGTGAGTTTTCTTTACAATGCTTTATGCGTATATGATCCATGGACATTAAATACGAGTTCCACAAAAATGTACTTCCCCCAAATTGTACTTTCCAAATACTTCCAAACAACCAAATTCCAAACCATTCCAAACGTCATATTTCCAAATTCCAAACCATTCCAAACCTCAAAATTCCAAATTCCAAACCATTCCAAACCTCATAATTCCAAATTCCAAACCATTTCAAACGTCCAAATTTCAAACCATTCCAAACCTCAAAATTCCAAATTCCAAACAACAGAATTCCAAATTCCAAACAACAAAATTCCAAACCATTCAAACCTCAAAATTCCAAACCATTCCAAACGTCAAAATTCCAAATTCCAAACCGTTCCAAACGCCATATTTAGATGTCACGTCGTGTAAACATATGTGTTGTCATTTGTTTACAATCAGCCGTGAGCGAATGTTGTGGATTCTGTTCAGTTAGGTAAATTATTTTTAGAAAACGTGAAACTTTACTGAAGAGGTGAACAATGGACGAGCAAAATAGTAATATTGGGCTAGCAACCTCTTCTTCGTCACAGATTATTCCAGACGACGAGATGGACGATCTGATGAGGGCTTTGCCATCACAATTAAGTCTTCATGAAGGGAATAAAGAAAACCAAGAGCCAAGTGTCCAAGAAATCGAATTTCCAGACGATGATTTTGATGAGATCCTCTTGCAGGCGGAATTCTTTGATCAAGCCAAGGATAACAAAATTTCAACGGTGGTGGTGGTGGTGGATGGAAACGGTGGATTAGTTGACAAAGACAAGACTAATGAGCAGATGGAGACGATTGAAAAGGACAAAGGAACTGAAGATAATGACACAAACGAGAATGAAGAAAAAAGAAAACCGGAAGAAGAAGAAGACGTGAAAGTGACAAAAGAAAAGGAAAAGATCCAAAGTGGTGACTTGTTGATTGCCGATCAAAACAACAAGATGAGGATGCCGATTCCTGTTCAGCAAGGTCAAAATCCTCAAAGCAAGGTCCCTCAAAAGCCACGGGCCGCTAAACAGAAACCGGTCGGAAGAAAGGAACCATGTGTTAATCCTATTTTGGCGTGTTATCCTCTGCAACCAGACCAAAACATGAAAAGAAAGGCGGCGACTCCATCGAATGACATTCCTACTAAACTTGCAAAACCAACGACTAAGGAACCAGCTCCGTTACCTACATTCAAACTCACGCCAAAAAAGGATTTAAATGTTAGCAAGAGGTTGCTTGAAGAAAACGATAAAGGTCAAGAAGAATGCATGAAACGTCCCGAAAAAAAACCGGTTGTTCTAATAGAAGGCGTAACAAGAGCAGAGGCGCGAGCAAAGTTACCTGGAACCCAACTGGAAATTGTGGATGCGTATAGCGATGCGGTCACTCACTATGTATTCGATTATAACGAACAGGTTGGACTCTTCAAAACAGTGGACTTTTACGTGTGCCTGGCAAAATCCAAGTGGGTTCTTTACAGAGGTTGGTTGAATGCACCATCGACAAGCACTTCTAAGCCTAAAGAGGTATTATTACAGTTGTGTCAACGCTATGTTTTATAAATAATTTTAGAGCTTACAGGATTTCAAGGAAGTTACTTTCCGGCTGGTTTCGTTTTTTTTTTCATAGGTAGACTACACTTTGGAATCAATACCTGCGCTCAACTACAAACGGGTAACAAGGATTAACCTCTATGGTCCTTATGGGGTCTTCAGGAACTGTCGCTTTGTATTTCATTCGAGTTTTCGGTTTGAGTACTTCTGTTTCAACAAAGAAGAGCTTATGGTAATAAAAATTTGAGTTGAAAGTCATGATTACGAAATACTTTGAATTTGTAAAAGTGTTGATTTTGTTTTGTATCTTTTATACCAGAACATTATAAGAGCAGCGGATGGTACAGTTATTGACGAGAATGACCCCAATCCATTTGGGAGAGGACAAAATGCACGGACCTTTGTGGTGGCTACTAGTGTGGGTCTTAAACTAAGACTCTGTCAAGGTACTTTTAAAAGAATTAACTCACATTTATTGTTTTTCTGGAATGATATACTACAATGATGACTACATACTAATGGTTAAACTTATTAATTGTAGATTTGTACTTTGAGAAAAATTGGCTCACTGTTCATCCACAATACATCCTGGATACAATTTGGAATGGTAAAATTGAGGAAGTCCCGAAATCGCAGTTATTTACTTCCATGATCTGCGTGAAAGCGAAAAATGAATGAAAATGTGCTTCCTGGAATCAGTTTGTTGTTCTCTCCGTTTAATGACTTTATGTTGATTAAATAAATTTGGTTTATTAATACTAATAACATTTGCGTATTTTTTCTAATACAATTCCAAGCATTTCCTAGCATTTTACAACTTTCAAACAAAAAATATACCTTGTTAAGCGAAGTAGAAAATTGTATGGGTGAGTTTTTTTCATGGAACCAGGCCTTGGTAAGACCCCGGAATATTGTATGGGTGAGTTTTTTTCATGGAATCAGACGTGGGTAGCGCCAAGATATACTCCTGACGTTAATCCCAAGCTCAAACTACGTCTGATTCCATGAAAAAAACTCACCCATACAATATTCCGGGGTCTTACCAAGGCCTGGTTCCATGAAAAAAACTCACCCATACAATTTTCTAGAGGCTTACCCTAGCCTGGCTCTATGATAAAAAATGGCTAACACGAGTTGACTAGCATATTCTAAACATTCTTAACAAAAATAAGCATATAATTCCAAACATTTCAAAAACATTCCAAACAATTCTTACATATTTATTATTAGCTTACATTTAATTCAATTTATTATTGCACAGTCATTTATTTATCATTTTTCATTTGATCGGATTAAAGCTACAATCAAAATTAATCAAAGTTATTTCACATCATTAGGTTCATTAGCGATCAATGGAACAGCTATATGTAGGCAAACTAATAAATTCATTTTGTACATTCATAAAAGTACGTTTTGTCTCTTCTTGCGTCAATACTCTATGTTCTTGCTCGCTGTAGTTTGATTTTACCATTTTGTAAATTTCGTTGTAAATTAAATGTCCTCTACTTATAGAAATTACATTTTCTCGAAACTTGATCTGTCCATCCATAAACAACAGCTTTTGTGCAATAGGAGTAAGTGGGCAGGAATAGTCATCACCAGTGCCACAGTAGTCACCAACATAGGAACCCGGTTGACAAAAACTAAAAATTGAGAGAAACGAGGAATATGCATTAATTTACCGAATTTCAATTGATTTTGCATCCGCTGTCGAAAACAACTGTCTGTCGTGAACGGAATTCCGCTGATGTACCGTTCTTGGGAGGAACACACCATGAGGATGATTACAAATCAGCACAATGTTCTTCAGTTGAGAGCAGTTGGTCTTCATTCTATTGTACACATCAGAGTAATTCAGCACGAACTGGTCAGATTTTCCTAACTGTGCAAAGTTGGCGTCCCCTTTTGGCGTTGACACAATCAAAAACGCAGACTGAGATCCGTATCTGTTCGTCCTTTCAATAAACCCTTGCAGAATCTCATCAAACTCATTTAAATCTTCAGGTATCAACGCGTCCTTTGACATGACAATTGTCCCAAACTCTGTCGAAATTCCGTCTACTTTTTCATTAATTAAGGCCCCAAACTCTAGAAAGTCGTTGTCAAATCCGGCCATTACATGACAACTGCTGATGTCACCTTTTTTCTTGGTAGGGATTACAGGTGCAAAACATGGATCCCCGCAAAATGTGAACGACGGTTTTGGCTTCAGTTCTAGGTGACGTCTTGATGTGGTCTTATCTGAAATGCATACACAAGTAAACATAAGATTTAAGTGTTTGAAAATAGTTGGAATTAACGGTTTGGAATTGTTTGGAACTATCGGTTTGGAATCTAATGTTGTGATTCAATGTTGGAATCCGTTTGGAATTTAGTGTTTGGAATTAACGGTTTGGAATTTAATGTTTGGAATCTAATATATAGAATTTCATGTTTGGAATCTAATGTTTGGAATTGACAGTTTGGAATTGCTTGGAACTTTGGAATTTACGGTTTGGAATTGTTTGGAATCTAATGTTTGGAATTTACTGCTTGGAATTTAGTTTGGAATTGTTTGGAACTTCATGTTTGGAATTGCTTGGAATGAACTTACCATAGTAGGGATCATGGACATGCTCATTAAAAATGTGAATGAGATTTTCTTCCTCCTCATCTTTCTTGGCTTCTTTGATACAAATAAGCAAGTTTTCCAAGTTTTTAGTGATTTGTGCTGTAATGGCCAAAGTACCCTGAACGGAAGGATGAAGCGTAAAAAGATTGCATGGAGAAGATGATGAAGATAATGGTGGATTTTCAATTCCATCATGTCCACACCAATAAACAAACGGGAATACGTTTTGAGGACTTCCTTGTTTTGACCCGCATGTGGCATGGATGAATACGTCAAAATCCAGAAAACTTAATTTGCGTTTTGTCGATGAATGTAGCACGATGTTTTTTCCAACATACACAGAAGGGAACGACACGATAAATACCCCTGTTCCTCCCGATTGTCCAGCCGTCATGCGTACATCTGTGTTGCGTCTTATGTTCTCGAATGCCTCAACTACTTCTTCTTTTGTTGCATCTACGAGGTCAATAACTTTACAGCACTTGTGGAAGGTCATCAGGAAGGATTTAATTAGGTCCAGCTCAAACTCGAGCAACTCTTTCGACGACATGTTCTTTTTTCGATTTCGCCTGTATCGTTCCCTACAAAAGTTTTCTTCCAGTATTGCTTTACGCTGGCTTGAAAGAACGTTGTACCCTTCAATGTTACATAGATTTGCTTCAGTTGTTCGCATTTTGGAGTCATATAGCAAAACGCCTACATGATCATACATTTTAGGACGTCGAGTGGGTTGTAGGCCGAACAAGGGAGACATCATGTACCTATCGTACAGAAGTCGTTGTCGTAACTCCAACATTAGTGAAATTGGCTTTTGCTTATAGGGATGGTATGCTTGTAATAGTTTTTTATCATTCTCGAAATATAATGGGGGCTTATCATACTCCTTCACCACTGGAATGTCGATTGAATTTAAATGGATTTTGATTTTTTCAAACCGGTCGGATGTTTTAAACTTTATCAGCAGTCTTTGCTCTTCGCCTATCCATTCGAGTCTGCCTCTTCTATAAATGTCTAGGTTATGATCATAATGACGCATAAGTATAGGTGCAGCTTCAAAAGCTTCGTTTCTGTCACCATCATGCACGAATTTGTTCTTTGCTGTAGAAATCGGTACTGGTAAATCCTCATCTGGTATAACGCGTTTTTCGGCGATTAATCTATCTGCTCTCAATTCTGCTCTGATTTCCGCCACCATATCCTCTTCTTCACTCTTGGTATAGTCGTTGTAAAGTAATAACCGTTTTGGAGCAGATGGCCGGACTAACTCAAATAGAGAGGAATATGAAGATGATGTATGAGAAGAATGAGAAGAAGGAGAAGCAGGGACTAAAGTTGTGATTTGCCTAGACTTTCTCTTTTGAGGTTGTTTGTGGTACGGTGTCTTTGTGAATGGGGGTGAAGGACTTGGACTTGATACCATATCTGCTTGGTTAGGTTCTTCTTTTTGACAGGTTGCAAATTTTTGAGTAATGCATGCTATTTCTTGATCAGCGGAATCATTATCATGGGGGACTTTTTCTGATACTAATGCTGGTTGTGCTTCATGATGAACTATGTATGCAATAAAAGGGAAATATTAGGAAAAAAATGGGGATTCATCACAGGATTTAGTGCAGTTACATAATAATAGATATATACACACTTACATTGCTCGGAAACATTGAATTGATCCTGTTCCATAACGCAGTTTTCCTCTAAAGGATCGGATGCAGGTTGGCATTCAACGGGGGAACTTGTCTCTTTTTCTTTGCTGCTCTCCACCAAAACCTCTCTTTCTATATACACCGTGCTCTCATCCGATTCCACGATAACGCTTCCATGTGTCCATGACCCAATGCTTTTCTCTGACTTTTCTTCTTCTTCTTCTGTCAAGCTTCGCTTACTGCACCCCTCTTCATCCTTGCTACCTATTTCTGCTTCGTTCTCCACCCCAGACTCTTGCTCCTCCTGCAGACTTTCCTCAGACTCTTCATCTTCTCTCATGCTTTGCTCGGACCCTTCCTCATCTTCTTCCATGCTTTGCTCGGACCCTTCCTCATCTTCTATGCTTTGCTCAGACTCTTGCTCCTCCTCCAGACTTTCCTCAGACTCTTCCTCCTCATCTACATCGGGCTCAGACTCTTCCTCATCTTCCATGCTTTCCTTAGGCTGCTCCTCCTTCTCCTCTGCATGTCCGTCGACATTTCGAACAGATGACTCATTAATATTGGTGTTGTCCTTTATAATGGCGTCAGCTGGCTCATGGAATTTCTCTTCCACCTTCTTATTTGTCGAAAGCATCGGTACTAGAAAAATATAAATACATAAATCTCACCCATACATTCCAAACACACCAATACTGACTCATATATGCATTCCAAACGATTCCAAACACACCTACTTAACTCACCCATAGGTTCCAAACACATTCCAAACACACCTACCTAACTCACCCATTGATTCCAAACACACCTACCTAACTCACCCATTGATTCCAAACACACCTACCTAACTCACCCATTGATTCCAAACACACCTACCTAACTCACCCATGCATTCCAAACAGCCCTACCTAAGTCACCCATGCATTCCAAACGATTCCAAACAACCTATCTAACCTACATCATCAATTCCAAACGATTCCAAACAACCTATCTAACCTACATCATCAATTCCAAACGATTCCAAACACCCTATCTAACCTACATCATCAATTCCAAATGATTCCAAACACACCAATACTGACTCACCCATGCTTTCCAAACACACCAATACTGGCACCCATGCTTTCCAAACGATTCCAAACACACCAATACTGACTCACCCATGCATTCCAAACACACCAATACTGACTCATCCATAATTCCAAGCAATTCCAAACGATTCCAAACACACCAATACTGACACCCATGCTTTCCAAACGATTCCAAACACATCCAATTAAAATTCCTAATACCTGACTCACTCAGCCATACGTTTTTTTAAGTATAAAAGAAATCACGTCTACATATCCTAATACGGGTACATAATTCATAAATAATCATACCTTGATTAAGGAGAAAGTCAGGTAGCTTTTGGACCGCTTCGTTCACTTTATTTCCATTATCATTGTCCGGTTCCCAAAATCTATTCAACAAAAGCTTCTCATGGGCCTTGATTGTAGTATTTCCAGAGCACAAATACCAGATATGTTGCGGATGATTTGATTTACGCGTAGTGACGTCTTTGACAAGCTTTACGCTCACGTTACTCTTCTCTCCTTCTCTGGCGTATTTTATAAAAGTTGAAGGCCAGCACATGCCAAGATCTTTTTCTTTATATAGGTTGTAGCCCTGAATCACAAACGTCTTATTGTTTTTGTACGGAACAGTCACTTCTTCACTCGAATTCTTCTTTGTGTAATATTGGGCCAGTTCTTCGAGTGGTAAAAGAAATGTCACAAAATCCTGCTTCTCATCAGAACATTTATTGATGACATCTGTCATTGTCGTTGGCTTGACCTTTCCCCCAATGGTACAGATGAACGAATTAGGAGGGATGTCTTCTTTAGCGTGCAGGTGAGAGATGTAGCTTCCGTCGCTGGCTTTGTGTTGTCGAATATACACTTTGAGTTCATTGACGACCTTTGGTTTCATGCACGACATTATATCTTCCCTGAAAAACACAGATAAATATAAATCATAAATGTATCATAATCTTATCATCATCATCATCCATTCATTAAAGACTGTCTATCATTTTATTATGCTCACAAATTTTTAAATATACACTTACAGATGAACCAATCTATCCTCAGGAACCACGTACTTTTCTTTTTTACTGAAGCTGATGTCGGTGTCTTGAACCCATCCATAAATAACGACTTTTGGCAACGTAAATATCTTGTCTCCATATTCTTCACGTAGTTCTTCATTAAAGGAAGAATGACACAGGAAGCGAACACGAGGATGACGGGGATAAAAGAAAAACCTTTTACCGTAGATCTGACATAAATCGATCAGCTCCATGATTCATGATGCTTTTTTTGGTCAATCACTCTGTCTCACACACACACACTAAAAAATCACAATTCTTATAGCACTGATAACCTCAATAAAACTCGACCCCGTATTAATTTTTTTAAAGAAATATAAAACCGAACAATTCACTATTAAAACAGTCACAAGCGGGGTCGTTACATCTTTTTGGACACGTCGTCTCAAATAAAACACACTTCCGGTTTGTATTCCATCGGCCAGAGTAGTCAACTGGAGGAGAAGAAAAAATAAAACACAATCAATCACTAATAAAACAAATAGCTCCATTGCTTGCGTGGCTATTCTCTCTCGTACTCGTGGTAGCCACAGTAGATAAACGTTTAAAAGCAACCCCCGTTCCATTGCAAGCCTTTTCCACCAATTTTAATAATATTCAAATCACACAATCCTACTTAACACTAATATCGTGCATGTTCAAAAATGAAATGCTCACACGTTTAGAAGTGCACTGTGGATTGTGTAAAAACAAAACAGACACATGCACTTGCATTAACTTTTTGAATTCAGTCATTTCCCGCTTGTTTGGGATTTTTGAGATGATAGGAACTGTTTGGAATTTGTTTGGAATTGTTTGGAATCTGTTTGGAATCAATGTAATGACAATTGAATGGCTTAGAACTGTTTGGAATTTGCTTGGAACTGTTTGGAATTTGTTTGGA
>JAHZNH010002209.1:0-13797 GCA_027744355.1 Tyrannoseira gladiata
AGGAACGTTTGGAGAAGTTGATGATGCACCATACGTAGAAGTCTTGCTCAAGTCTAAGGTACTCTCATTATCGGAAGCACTGGAGCCAGCAGAGATGCTAATTCCTGGAGGCAGTACCGGCATTGAATAGGATGGTTTGGGAGCTCTCGGTCTCTGATTTTTAGCTTGCGTCACACGGAGTAAACTGCCTTGGTAGTTATTGCCTCCATTGTGATTGTACTGCAGCGCTGGACGTTTTCCCTGCCCCGAGGATGATAATCCCATCACACCCGATGTTATCGTTGAAAAAGGCACTGCGGGCTGACCGGTTTGCTGTCCCTGCTTCATTACACCCGTAACCCGACCAGGCTTCAAAGGCGGCATGGGTTTCACCGCAGAGCCGTTGGTACGAGGAGGCTGGGGTGCGGGTGACACTCCATTCTGAATATTTTCGATTTTATCACTTCGGTTTATCACAATGACATCCAAGTCTGGATTCAACTTTCTCACTGTTTCCATTCGACTATTCTGAGGATACTTGCCGTATTGAGGAGACATCTTGTTTGGACTTCCCAAGTTGGACGTAGCCGAAGAATCTTTCCTGATTTGTGGTGTCTTCTTGCCGGCAGTCGCATTGCTCATATGCTTGGCGATCGTGGTTCGTTGACCGCTTCGCGGATCAATCACGTGCACAATGTCTTTCTCCTTGGGTTTCACTAGAGGATAATTACGATTGCATGAGTTATTCTGTCTAAGGGATGCTTCGTGGTGGTTACTGTTGCTGTTGTGATTGTTCACGCTCATAGATTTACTGGAGGTGGTAGTGGTCGTTGTTGTGGATGTGGGTGCACTAGTAAGAATGACGGAAATCGATGAGTTCAACATAAGCAGCGCATTGGCGGTCGCAGTATTTGTACTTGGTGGCATGATCGGCGTGATTGTGATGTCATCTGGTAAGGAATACTGCTCCGTGAAGGTCTTGGCACTCTCTAGCTGCTGTCTTGCCTGCTGCGCCACATCGACTTCCGTAGGGATCATTTGAATTGCGTCGGATGCCACTGCGGGAGTAGTGCATGTGGGAGGGTGTTGGCGGATGACGACGTCTTTACTACTACGACTTAGAGGACTGGCAGTGTTTGAATGAATTGGGGAGGATGATGATGTAAGGGCTCTAGAGCCCGCCTGGACCGGAGCCTGAGGTGAACCGCTGGAAGGCGAGAGACGCCGCTGCTGCTGCTGCGGCCTGGTGCTGCTGTTGGTAAAGTTGCTGTTCCGCTGAAAGGCTGAGTCCGTAGGGCATGGGCATGCTGGCTGGGACGACTGATTGGGACGAAAAGGCCCAGCATGTCCTGCAATTTGCAAAGTTACAGAGCCTACATGTGCTTAAGAGTCTTTACAATAATTCATGAAATGAGAAATAGTAGGTAAGAAGGAAATATCAGCAAAAGAAGAGAGACAGAAAAAAACTTTCACATCAATCATGGAGTTACTTATACACAAGGGTCAACTTTCTCCTAGAGAGCTACCAAAAATACTTACGTCAGGGCTGGCGAAATTTTCAAACCGTTTTTGCAGCAGAGAAAAAAGGAAAAGCAGAAAGCAAAAACGATTTTTTTGTGATTTTAGTTGGAAAAAGAATTGGCTCTCGAGCTAAGAAAACTCTACGGAGATAGAGGTAAAACAAGGTAAATACTGACCAACCTGGTGCTGGTGTTGGGTGCATGGAATGATGTTGCGGGGAAGTCATGTAGTAGTTTGCGGGAAGATGAGCTGCAGCCGCGGCCGCCGCTGCTGCTGCTGGCGCCAACGCGGGTTGAGAAAGTGGTCCCGCTGCGGCGGCTTGGTGTTGGTAATACGCGGCCGCCGCCGCTGCTGCGGAAGGATGATGAACACTCGCCGAGAGGGGACGTGGCTGAGAGGAACCCACAGGAACTCCAGGAGTTGGATTAGGCGTGAGAGGAGGGGTGTAGAAGGGTGTCATGAAGTAGCTCTGAGAAGGCTGGGGTGTTGTAGGAGGACCGAGAAAGGAATTGGGGAATGGAGACTGGGTCCTGTAACTGCATGGAAAAAAAATAATGGAAGGTTCATGAATCAAATCAATCAAGTGTGAAATCAAATCAAACGCGGAAAGGTTTTTGTTAGAGAATCCAAATAACTGCTATGCTATTATTAATCATCATGTACCTGTATTGTTCAGGAGGCACGAGGGGATACTTGACTTGTCCGAAGGGGGAGTGATGCGAAGGTCCATAGTTTGTCCCACAAAACATTCCACTCGAAGAAGGTGGATTCGGTTGGGAGGAAGGACCCACCGAATGAAGCACATTTTGTGAGGATACTGACACGCTGCTTTGAGACCCATGATGATGATGATGCAAGGAGGCGGAAGAGGAGGATGTTTGGTGGAGATGAGAAATATGCGCTGACTGATTGACCACATCCGCGGGAGAAAGCAGCGGTGTCTCCGTGCTGCTCGCGTAACCACCACTCACACTCCCCGTGCTCGAGTATGTGGAAGGTATGTTCCGAGAGTAAGAGGGAGATACTGAGGAAGAGCTCGCGCTTTTGTACGGTTGGTGAAGGATTGTCCCGGAGGATGAGGAAGAGGATGAAGACTTTTCGCTTTTGTGAGTGGACTTTGTACCCCCGCCCGCCGATGAGGATTTCGACGATTTCTGGCTGCTCGACTTTTGCTGATGCCGCTCGCGACCTCCTGAGTCAACCTCAATCTTCCCATCTGATTTGAAGGAGGGAGGGTGTGTCTGATATGTGACTTTTAGGTCGGGAGGTAGTCGCACACTTTCCGGGAGAATTCCGGCGGGTACACTGGTCGAGCTCTGTTTGTGGGGTTCGATTAAGGGACCTGCAGGTTGATAGACGGTACCTGAACCTAATGGAAGAAAGTTGAGAAAACTTAATAAGCTACCATTCCCAGTTTAATTGCCCTAGTAGTGGATATACCATGACGACAGCGCCTTAAAACTTACCCGGATACATCGCAACAGGTGTCCCAGTCTTCTCTTTGGCTGGATAGGAGCTCTTGGTCTGCTTACCGGAAGGTGAAGCCGACACGGATGTGGAATGATGATGGTGGTGACCCAAAAGATCTGATTGAACTTGATTCCCAGATTCCTACAAAAATAATTTCAATTCCAAAAATGTGAACATGATGCATATCAATGAGAAAAAATATTTTCAAACTTCATTGTGAATGGCTGACTTTAAATAATTTGGATGACATGGATAAATCCTGTGCACAATCCTCATCTTCCTCCTCCTCATGCTCAACATTATGATGATCAAAAATGAATTTACTACCACCCCCATTAGTAAACTTGTAACCCTCATAGGAGCTCCCCCAACACTCCGAAGATTCCAATGGTTCCTGCTTCACCGCAATCACGAGATCACCAATACGCACAGAGTTAACTAACCCATTTTTATTCTCTTTTTCCCTATCCTTATCTTTCGTCGACAAATTAAGTCCCTCCGGAGGAGGAGAAGGGCATGGAGATCCATTATTCTCCTTCGACTCTATCACAGAATCAATAACGGACGCAATAGATTCCCGCTCTGAAGATGAGAGATTCGACATTCTCGCCAGCATGCTGATCGTTTCCAGAGCTTTGTCATTCCACTGGAACAACGAAGTCCTCTTCCTCTGGATAGAGCCTCCAGGCTCCCCAGCAGGAACCCACGTATCCATCATCATTAAAGATGATGATTCTATTTAACTAACTGCCAAATATTCCACGCCAGAACTGAGTTGTCTCGACAAATACGAGTTTCCACAAATATCAGATAAATCAGATGGTCAGCTCAGAATGTTTTTCTCTTCTCAAATCGGAGCCTCGAGCCTCACATTTACGTGCACATACGCTTACTCAATCTTTCACTGCACAGTTTTCAAAAGAGCGACGCGTAAGTATTACAATAAGAATGCACTTGCACTTCGCTATGATTTCAACAAGTTGCGCGAGAGTGAGAGTGACTGACTGACTAGACCATGCCAAAATAATGCATTAATAGTACTTTAGTTCGCAACACACCACCACCATGACATCCCTTCATCATTGCATCGCATTTACTCACTTATTCGCACACTAACTTCGCATAAAAGTATCCATCCACTCGCGAAAAATTACTTGGTGGAGTCACATCATCAAAGCGCCAAGCGAAGCCAAGGCAGTTTGCTCGCAATCAACCTATTATGCACTGTGCTCTCTGCGAGTATATGACTTGAATCCAAATACGTCGTAAAAAACGTTATATCACGGAAACGACAGGTTCTTTCATTACGATTGCATTACATTAGGTAATAATAATACTTAATAATATGCACACTCGCTCACTCAATAATATCAACATTTTAATCCACTAACCAACTTCCTGCATGAGCGACTACAACGAAAGGCATACCTACTTATATACATTTCATTTTTTCAAATGAAAGTGAAGTAACGAGAAGAATAAGTTACGAAAGGGAACACGGCATCAGAGAGAAGAGAATAAAAAAAACGAAATGATCTCCGCTCTGACTCTGGCTTGGCTTGATTTCTGCAATGGGATGTGATGTGAGGTACTTTTTTTCGCTGATGAAATCAAGGGATAGCCAATTTTCGTGCTCTCTCGCGTTGAAAAACACTATACCACTGAAGAACAATGACAATGCTAATGAATTGAAGTTGCAAAAATGATATCTCCCTTCCTCGAAAACCACGAATCACATCATATCACTTTGATGTTTTGGAAGCGGATTTTGGAAAACACTTGTTGCCTATATTTGAACGGATTCTAGAGCTAAAAACTAATGTGTAGCCTACTTATTCTTCAGTATGAGTACTTTTACTTTCACAATTGGTCTCATTTAGCCCCGTTACACAGAATCCGAAGAAATTGGCAAGAATCCTGGTGCAAGTACTTCACTTGAACGTTATTATGTCACTGGCACTCGAGAAGAAAAAAGATTGGCGAAAAGTTCGCATTAAGTGCAGCGATAGTCAGAATTACTTGGCTTTACGTTTGAGTGAATTTTCGCTGCGAGGAAAAAATTGGTGTTTCGCGAATGAGTCGCGAGAAAATGTAGAGGGAACAGAGGTGAGACTAGTATGGTTGATTGTGATAACTCTGTAAGTGAATTATGAAGTTGGGACATGAGTACAATAAGAAAAAGCTTTTTTTTTTATTGAAGGGATCCCAAGGAATTTTCTAGCAAGAGGCACAACAACTTCATTTGAGGGAACGCATGGCCGACGACGTCGACCCTGTTGCCTTCCTCGCCACAACGCGAACGAAAGCTGGGGAGGATAAGGCGCTGATTGTGATTACTGCGAGTTGTGTTGCTGTAGTTGGATTGGAGTGGATGGATTCATTTTCGCGATTATGCAAGGGAAGTTGAAGGGAAATGATGTAAAAAGAAACGCGCAGCATTTTTTTAAGGGAACAACCTTCGAAAGGATGAAGAGACAAGAGAGGCATAGTACAAGCTCGTGAAATTAAGGATTTTACTGCGCGAGCGAGTGAGCTTATTGCTCGAACGCGAACGCTTTTTTGGCGTCAGCATTGCTGCAACCCTTCCCATGTAAGCAGAAAACACATTAGGGCTTACTGCTGCGCTGTGTACTTTTTCGACAAGAAGTGAAGGCAAGGCGAGGCGTTTTTTTTCTGCAAGGATCTCACAATCTCAACGCACACTATCGCGATTGGATGGAAGAGAGTAGGACTGAATGCATACATGAATCCTTTTATTTGGGAGTGAGCGAGTGAGTGAGAATGGGAATGGGATCCTTGAGATGAGATGAGAACAATGGAAGGAAAGAGAATAAAAACGTATCATAATCATCATTATTATTATCAACGCTGAGAGTAGAAAATAAAATGGGGACTTTCCTACAGGGTGAGTGGAGAGACTAACTGAACAAATAAGTAAGTAATGCATGAAAGACTGAATAATAATAAGTTTTTATGTTTAATACATTATGATGTAAAGCCATAAAGTGAAGGAATAATTTTCTTTGTAAAAAATGTGATATATCACATCACCCTCTAGCCTCTCTCAGTTTCAATGATCACCTTCACTTATCTCGAAATTGCGACGGTGGTGGTTGGTGGTGATACTTTTTCCCACAGAACAGAACAGAAGCGTCTTCACAATTTTCATGTGAGCCTCTAGCTAAAAACTAGTGTACTTTTATGACAAGGCAAACAAACGCAGGCGAATGCGGGTTACATGAAAATGTAAAAGGCAAATGTTTACTTTGATGGAAATCGTGAAAAGAATGGAAGAAATCAGCGATGAATTTAAAGAAAATTGGACATTAAAGGTTTATCGCTGTCGGAATACTTAGGGCCCTTCAATAAAAAAAAACCGCATTGTAAAGTAAGTAAAGTTGATTTACTAATTGATGATAAGTACTACGAGCCTGATTTTCTAAACGAACCGAAGATTTCGATCACAGAGATGGAGATCACTAAGGGATTGGATTGGAGACTTCAGTTCATAAGAACGAGAAGAAAGTTGCATAATGTGTGTCACTATGCTAACAGCTTCACGGCTTTTTTTCAAAAACGTTTTGCGATCCTCGTTATTGCATTACGTATGTGATCATGACGATCATGATTGCATTACACCGCGGTAGAAAGGTAAAGTGAGTGAGGTGATGGTAAGTAGGCCAAAAGCATTTTTTTGCTCACCACCACTACAATTCTACCGCTGCCATATCCACCTTTCATTTTTAATTGAAAGGGAAAATTCTGAAAAAATGTGGCAAGTTTACTCACTCCGCATCGCTATTGTTGTTCTTGTTGGTTGATAGCCTTCACGTTACCTTTACCTATTCATGTTTGGCAGTTATGAAACGAAACCAGTAATTACGGAAATGCAACGCGGAAATAAAATGGGAAAAGGTTCTGTGAGGACATAAGCATAAAACATTTACATTTCGTATTGTTTCGCTGCAGCATATACCCTCCTCATTGCCTTCCCTTCCGTTCATTGTGAGGAGTTAAGCTAGTTAAATAGTTGGACGCTTCTCAACTCACAACAGAAGAGAGCACAGCAGCTTTGGAGTAAGCCAAGAGGGCAGCGAAATGGAAATGCCTATACACCACCACCATTCTCGTCATCATCATCATCATTATCGCCATGGTAGCAGGGAAGTTGTAGGGCTGCTGGCTACAGTACTTTTTTTGCACGTCTCACTTTGCCCCACCAACCCTATAGAAAAAAGGACCCTTGAACGCAACACTTCTAAATGCTTTTTTCTGAGGGGATGCCTTATCCAATCCTGGCGACTTGGTTTTTCTCTTTGAAATTCCGTCGCTGCATTAAGTAACTTACAACACAATTGCATAAAAAAGGTCAATAATCTGCAGCAACTAACTAATATGAGGACTCACTACTCAACTTCAGCTTTCAGTTTCATCGCAAGGATCATGCTTTTTCCACTCGACGAGCATCGCATCAGTCTCTCTGGCTTGTGCTTTCTGTAGCATGCAATCGCAATCATAATTTATAGATCCTCCTTCCTCCGATGAAAATTTTTTGAAAAAAAAAGCAACTAGTGCATTATTAGCATTGTAGGGATTTTTATTCTGCTGTGAATGCAGACGGGATGGTTATATAGTAGAGAACAGAGCAAGCATTGTTCACTCACACATTTCGCGAGTTGAGTTGGTATCATGCTGCTGATGGTGATGATGATGATGCTAGTGCTTAATTCTGGCTGACGTACCACGAGCACTGCATCAGCATTAAAGGTACTTTGAAAATGCAATGCAATAAGAGCTCGAGTGAAACTTGAGGAGTGAGTGCTCCAAAAGTGTATTTAGCACTAATATTTAGTTGTGGTGAGTGAACGAGTGAGTGAATGATGATGATAACCTGAAACCTAATGATATGACTGAGCTACCATCTCTTGCGCCATATTGGAATGAATGAATGAAGTGAATAGTAATGATGCTACGCGTCCTGTCAACCCCACAAGTCAGCCATTCGAACAAACTTTTGAATGAAAGTTACTTAAGTTCCGTCTTACCTGAGCCCTTTCTCGAGTGCCTGTACTGCTCGTCCTCTGCTTTTTCTGCTTGGCGGTGGAAGGTGCCAACGTTTTTGGTGCGGGAGCCGTCCCATTCGTCTCCCCGGTGCGGTCGCGATCATTCTCCGGCCATTGGGGTATCGGCGATGTTGAGGTGGATGTGGAGGTGGTTGACATGATTTTCGCCGGGGTAGTCTTCTGCTTCTTCTTGGGACTCGATTGAACTTTGGTGGTTGAGCCCGAGGAGGTTTTCTCCCCTGATGGAGGTGGATCTGTCCCACTGGCAACGCTACTTCTCCTGCTGGAGGCACTACCTTTCCCTGCTTTCTCATTCTTTGGAGTGGACTGGTCATTGGAAGTTCCTGCATTCACCATTGCACTTGGAGGTGTGAACTGAGCGAAGGCGGAAATGTGGGTTTCGGTTCCACTACTCTTAAGACTGGAGGTGCTTTCCCTGCGACTGCTGGGTGTTGATGTGGAGGTAGAGGTTGAGGACTTTCTCTTCGGCTCACCCTTGATCGGCACGGGTCTCGCTTTGAACGTCTTTGGTGATTGAGGAGGAGGGCTGGATGAAGGCATTTCTGGTGGTGTAGGAGATGTGGAGGTGGAAACCGACACTGAAACGGCGGCATCCCTCGTCTTACTTTCTGACTTTGTTGTGGAGGAGGATGAAGTAGTTGTTATGGTGACCCCAGACGACTCATTTACAGCACCACTTTTTGCTGAGAGTAAGAGTTCATCGGTGTTCGTGCTTGTGGAGGATGTCGCATAAGACTTCCCCTTAATAGTAGTGATCGGGGTGGAGGAGGAACTTGGCGCGGGACTGCGCTGTCTCTTATCAGAAGCCTCGAAGCTGAAACTCGCCTCGAGTATGGCCTTTGCATTCAGGGATGCCATCCTCTTCGCCTTGACTTTCGTCTTAGGCTTCGACTTTCCCTTTACCTTGACTCCCTTCAACTGCTTAATTTTATCGGCAGATGCTGAAGCAGCCTTCGACTTTGTCTCCTTCTCTTTGGATGAGGACGAGGACGATGAGTAATCTTTGGTTTTGCCGGAGGAAGACACCGGTGAAGGCGAGGATTTTCTGGAGGATGCGGAGGATCCCGAAGCTGACGACCTTACCACTCTCCTAACGACAGTCTTCTTTTTAGAGGCAACAACGGAAGCGACCGCTTTCTTTGCAACTTTCTTCGCCACCACGACTTTCGCTTGCACCGAGGGCTTTGACTGTTGCTTCTTCCCCACCACCTTCACCGGTTTCCCTTTCTTCGCCACCTTCTGAGGGGGAGGGGATTCTGAGTCACTCTTTGAACGTTTCCTAGTATACGCCTTCTCACTTTCTTGTGCCCTCAGGCGGGTCGTGGGACTTGGAGGTTGGTCCTCCTTGGAATGTCGAAGATGTCTCCCTTTCTTCACATACTTCTTCGAGTTACTTGACCTCGACCTCGTCGACCTATCTCCATCAGAGGAAGCTAGTGATGCGGAGGATGAAGCTGACGACAGAGAAGTTGAGGAGGAGCTCGAGGAAGAAATCAGTTTCTTTGACACGACCACTTTCTTCTTGGTCACTTTCTGTGGAGCTGGCTTCTCTTTCGAAGCAGCCTTCCCCTTACCCTTTGTACTTGATGATGATGCTGCCGACTGGGTCTGGACTTTCTCCTTCTTTGCTTTCGTCACCTCAGCCTGTTGCGGAGGACTCACTGCCCGCTTCTCACTAATTTTCTTTTTCTGCTTCCCCACCACAACTTTCGTCTGCTTCCCCACCCCACCACCAGACTTACCCTTCGTCTGTGGTGGGTCCTTCTTAAGCGTCTTCGAGGATGACTTTGTAGCTGTCGCCGTCTTTCCAACATTTTTCCCTTTGGAGGTCGCGCTCGAAGCAGCAGCTTTCGCTTTCTTCGACACGGAAGACTCCTTTCCAGCAGCTTGGGAGTTCTTCGACTTTCTTTGGATTTGCGATTTTGAGATCTTGGCGGAAGACTGCGCGGTCTTCTTCACCGGTGGCTTTGCTTTCCCCATGATTCTTCCCTACTGGCGTTCTTCTTCTTTATGGTTGATAGGGGCTGCTGGGATTAAGCAGATTTATTTTATCGATGCATTAAGTTGCTATCGCTACTTCCCGTTTTTTGTATTCATTTACGCCATGCTTAATTTTCAAGGGTATGATGCTGATGATGAAAGTATTATCTGTGAATTTCAAGAGGACTCTGGAACGCCTTCTCTGGAGGAAAGTGTTATCTTCCTGATCTAGCAAAATCATTATTCCAAACCAAAAAATGCCTTATGAATCTTCAAGCTTTTAACCCTTCACGTTTCCCATTCCAGCCATCTTTATGTTCCAGCCATCAAAAACCCACTCCACCCCCGCACCTCTCCCCCCACTTCCCCCTGAAGATGGTAATGCTTTTAAAAACAAATTCTGTTCTTACCTGGCGCTTTCTCCCTCTACCTCTGGAGGTATCCGTTCTGCACACTTCTGGAACAACAATAATTATCTCCGTACTCTAAAAACGTCTGCGAACTAAAACCTAATCCTAACTGAGAAACTAAACTTATTAAGTCCGAGTCCGATTCCGACGACATTCTTCACTAACTAGTTGAATCCATTCAGTAAACAAAAAAAATTATCGGAGAAATGCATTTCAAAACAACTTCGTCCCTTCCGAGCGTTTCACATCACGCGCGAGTCAAATCAATCAACTGTTCCACGGAAAATTCCAAGTACCCACCACTTTCAAATAGTGTCCTGCAGTCAAGCACAAAAATCCAACATTCAATTTTTTCCTGCGCTCCGCTTCGCTTTTCTTTTTCTCGCGTTCCGATTTTCAGTCACTTTTTTCTCCTTTCACGGGGTAAAAGCTGAGAGTGCATCATCATCAGATTCAATTCTCAACTCCCCTTCTTGCACCCTTTTGTTGACGTATACACATAACTAGAGGGGGAAACTATTATTATTTCTATTCTATTATTACTACTATTATTTTCATGTAGATCACTAAAACAATTTATAATTTCACTATATTTTCTCCCTCCCCTTCAAAAAAATATATATATTTCCCCAATCAAAATTTACAATTTCACTCTTCTTTTTCTCCCCACTTTTTCCTCATAGTTTTTTTTTCGGAGGAAGTGGAAAACGAGTCGAAGTACAAGTACAACTATGCTCTGCTCATTTAACTGTATTTGTTCTCAAACTGAGAGAATCAACTCAACTCAAACTCCTCCGACTCATTCCCAAGCACGAAGAAGGAATTGTTAACCTCTCAAAACTGAAACGCTTTTTTCGTGCAGTAGTGTAATAGCATTCATTCTGGTGTTCAGGAAAAAAAATTTTTCCTTATCCATTTGGTTTTGGTACACAACGAAATATGTAGGACTACTACTGCTACTAGTACCACTACTACTGCTGCTCCTACATACTTGTTATTTTTTTCTCCTTCTTCTACTTACAGCCACAACTGAAACCAGAACCAGCAACCAGCTCGAAGTCGACTCGATTCTTTTCCTCCGCTCCGTGTTTAGTTTCACACTTTACGAGAAAAAGAAGGTATTTTCTTTGAGAAACTATAGGGCATTTTTTTCGTTCAAAACAGTATCTTGCCCCTTCTCCAACTCCATGTATTTCAGGGGAGATAGTAAGAGGCAAGGGCGCTTAATTCTCCTTTTTCCGATCTTCTTCTTCTCCTACATCCTTTCCCTGAAGAAAATGATGCAAAAAAATCTCCGAAGCCATTGCCATGGAGCAGCTCACTCAGCTACCATGATAAGATGAACATGTTGACGACGACGACGATGTTGCTGCCTCTGATGATGATTATGATGGTGATGATGATGATTTCCTCTGCACAACACACAGGCACTGACTCTTCGGTGTTCAGCTCAAAGGATTTTTTTACGTCCCAAAAAAGTGTATATATCGCTTTTTTAGTGGATGGATGGATGTGTGGAGACGGAGGAAAAGGCAGGGTAGTCAGTAGTAGTTTCTTCTCCGACTCGATTCAATTCAACCCATCTCAACCTGGCTTTAGCTATTGGCTGCCATGTAAATACATTACTACTAAATGTAGTAGAAAGGAGAGGAGGGTAATGGTAAGTTGGTGAGCAAGTAGATGTATAATATTAGTTTTCCTCGATGTAGCTCCACATAGAATATTTCCCCTAGTTTTTATGGCAGGAACAGGTCAGAGCAAAAAATATTATGTGATGTAGGTGGTGAGGATTTTGGATTGGATACGATTGGATTGTGTGTATATATATCGGGCAGGCAAGAGCCACCATACCACAACCATCATCCATGATGATGATATTACAATACTTAATGCCAAGACTACTACCACTCCATCCATCCATAGAACTACGGTAGAGGTAGCAGTGGTACCACCACCACCATTGCCAAAACCATGTAAAAAATGTGAGGAGATGTGCCATCACGATTATATGCATTAGGGTAATGTAATACTCAAGTACGTACGGAGTAAAGGAGAATCAAGAGGCTCGCTCTCGTCCTCTCCTCCCTTATGTAATGGAACGGCTAACAGCATTCACACCACAACAATTAGAGTAAAGTGCGATTGTATTTTCGTGCGAGAGCAGAAGAAGAAGAAGACACGTACGCACAAGAAGGAATAAACTCGCCTTCTTGAAAGCCTTTTTGGTGAGTATTTATGGAGAAAATGCGCTTTGGGTTGTGATGTGATGTGATATGCGCCCCAGGATTGCGTTATGCTGGGTTTGGCTGCTTGGATTGTCGTTTTCCAAGTTGAAGACAATAATTGGGCTTCTTTGGAAAGATCCACTGCTGATGTAAAAATAAGGATGATATGATATGATGAGCTCTAATGATGTGATGGTGGTAGTGGTGTGGCGTTTACAACCCCTTTGGA
Organism: Tyrannoseira gladiata; assembly: GCA_027744355.1. Lineage (NCBI taxonomy): Eukaryota > Metazoa > Arthropoda > Collembola > Entomobryomorpha > Entomobryidae > Tyrannoseira > Tyrannoseira gladiata. The sequence goes on from JAHZNH010002209.1 coordinate 12,899, forward strand.
TGATGGGTATGGCGTGAATGACTGGATGACTTGATAAAAAATGACATGATATTTCGCTTGGTCAAGCATCGGTCCTGTGTCCAGCCCAGTACTTACTGCTCTGGGTTAATGTGAGACAATGTATTTAGAAATATTCATGTAGGTATTACAACTGCCACTGATGTAATTGTAAGGAGAATGTTGAAGAGTTTTTTGTTCAAAGGATTACTAAGGAGGTAAGAGGCGGAAAGGAGAAAGAGAGTTGGAAAAAAATGATGTAACCGGACAGGACTGCCTTTGCATGGATTACTTAATTGATAAATACGTACGGGGATGGGGAAAAGCATGTTTGTGATGGGGGTCAATTTAATTCAGGGGTTGAACCCCCACGTTTCTGATATTTCCTTTGCCATATGTCGTGTCTGAAGGAAAGAGCGCCACGTCCTCAGACTGGAAGGATTGATAATAAAAAGGTAGGATGGATGAGAATATGCTTGCTTCCTTTCCTTATTCATTAAGTATTGTTCATAATATTGTTAAGAGTAATTTAAGTAAATTGTGATAAGCCAAAAGATGTCGAGTCTGATGATTGAGGAAAATGCTCAGAATTGCGAAAGAAGACCAATGAGTATTGTAAACGTAGTTTTTGAAATGAGTCTGCGAGCTACGTGTTCAGAAACCTGATGTTTGTTGAACTTTCTCCTGGAAAAAATTGAAGGATGAGAGCCGTGAATATGATTAAACTAATGTAATTATACTACATGTGATCCATGAGCAAGCTGAGCAAAGCATGTAATCCAACCTAACCTAACTTAAGCTGAGCAAAGCACGTAATCCTACCTAACCTAACTTAAGCTGAGCAAAGCACGTAATCCTACCTAACCTAACTTAAGCTGAGCAAAGCACGTAATCCTACCTAA
>JAHZNH010002210.1:0-11101 GCA_027744355.1 Tyrannoseira gladiata
ACTGAATTATTTTTATGCAAAGCTTATGGATTTAAATAAAACGGCACAATTTTTCTCGGAAATAAGTAGGATTAAAAGCAGCGGAGAATGCATGAATGTCATCATAGAATTCTGAACTGCTTGACATTGGAATTCTCCCAAGAAATAGGATTCTTCAAAGAATAGGAGATTAGAAATATGAAAGGGAGTTATTATTTGTCGACAAGAAAGATATCAATTCATTTTGAGTCTAATGATTCCCCTATTTTTATGACTAAAGTGGGGAATAAAAAAGTACAAGGAAAAAATCCACTTTTACATATTGGACAATTAAGGGGCAACATGATGTACTGCATAAAAGGTCGAGGAATCACCAAGTGCAATATAATTGCAACAAGAAAATCATGACTAGAAAGCAAAGTCCGAGAGACCGGCTCAATAAAAATATCATCTACAATGATACACCTTCTTCTTCTTCTGCATCTGCAACACATAAATATTGTCAAACAAGTTAAAAATAAATCTGATTGAGATTCTACGTCCGAAGCGAACGTCATGCCATGCCATGTGAGCCGGTCAGACTTTTGGCTGCATTCTTATTCCGAAATGAAATCTGAAAAAAAAACTTCAACTAATTTTTCGGGTTTGATTTGGACGTAGTGGCTGTAGTCAGTCGTTTAATATTCTTGAGAGGAGAGTGCACTCCTTTCTTTCGTCTCACTTTTTCACCTTCCCAATGGTGTGAGGTGAACTTGTATCTACTTGTTCGAGTTCTAGGGCATAATAAAAAACAAGACAACAAAACAACTAGAAAAAAGAAGATGAAACCATCGACTATGGTGGCAAAGCGAGTGATGTGGTGGTGGCGCTTATGGAACCCGATTTTTGCACTCTGACTGACTGCCTCTGACTCATCGTTTTATTTAGATCAGATGGATGAAGATGAATAACAAGAGGGAGGAATGCCAAACAATTATACATTAGCATTTTTTCACTGATGCCTTTCGTTTCTCTTGGGCAGGATCGAATGAATAAAAAAACGAAATCTGTGAGTCGGCCTGAAATAAATACTTAGAACTACCCCGAAAAGAAGTTTGAATGGAAGGTGAATGGATGGTTTGGCTTGACTGTTACATGATTTCTTGAGGACGACTTGAATTGCCCCCACATTGCTTTTAAGTGATTGATCCAATTGACAATTTCAAGCCATTAGAGGTGCACTGCGCTTCAGTGAATCCACTTAACTGCTTTGCTTCACGAGAAAGAGTAGATTGCATATCTCTGTTAACTTTGTTATTTTCTTGAGACAAACAAGGCCGCACAAAAATTGCGAAAAACGTTTGATGTTCATTCGCAGAACAATACTATAAAGATTCGATCTGATCTGATTCCAGGAGCACAAATAAAGTTGTTTTCATTCTTTCGCTGAGCTGAGGTTGAGTACCCGTTTTTTACTGCGATTGAATGGGTGAAGTTGTAAAAAGTGCGCAGAAAAAGACTGGATCTTTGCATGGTCTCGTCCTAAAAAAAAGTCTAGTCAGTCGGTAAATACTCATTCCTTGGTTTAATTCGGGTTTTCGTGAAAAAGGGAGTAACTCACACGACACGTTTGACTTGTCTTCAGAATTAAAAGGGTTTTGCACACGTTTAACCCCCAAAGCAATATGAAGTTGCTTACTTATTTACAACGGGACAATAAAGATCGGTCTTTTTCCTCTGAAGATATTAGATGATACAAGAAGAAAACAACAACAACAACTAGCTGTAGTGTATCCATTAACATTGCATTTTTCGGCAGAGGTGGATGATTTTTTTCTCATGTTATTGTTGTTCTCGTTCGTTCGTTGTTTGTGAGGATGGATGATGGCATATTATGACATCCCGAAAATTTATGGACGGCACAAGAAAATTCACTGCATGCTCAATTCTCGCTGAATCGTTTGCATGCTAAAAGATTTTAATCGAATCGAATCCAAAGGTCTAGTCTTGATCTGATCTGGCTGAGGATTAAATAGTGCCTAGGCTTTGGGGGATGAATAAAATGCATCTTGGATACTGGTTGGCGCGTTATGCAATAGAAAAAAAACCAAAAAACAAGTTGGAGTGACTTCCTCCGAAGAAAGCAACTACGCATCAACAACATCAGCATCAGGTTTTTTTTCTTCATCCCTTCTGGGAGCGAATCGTGAGAAATGAATTAAATCGCGGAATAATTATTTAACGATATAGGTACGCACACAATACCATTCACAATATTCGCTCATTCACATTCAGCACTTAAAGCGTTGCACCTTTCCTACCTTAAAGGGGGAAAATGCATCTTCGTGGATGAAATGAATTGGCAAAGAAGACAAAAAATTGAAGATGGTGATGGGGAGTAAGTAATATGATCATAATAAGGTATAGAACCTCATCACATCTCATTGTCTTAAAGCGGTTTTTCCTCCGCAGCCATTCATAAATTATTGAGGGAGCGAGTTGGAGTTGCTCACTCAGGCCATCGGAGAGGAAGAGAAATAAAAGCAAATAAAGCGTACGGGACATGACGATAATATTTTCCCCATTCCGTAATAATTTTCATCACGAAAAATGCCGTGGAAAACTTGTTGCTCGTTGGTCTCGAGCTGGGATTTTTTTTGTTCGGAGTCACCCGCAATTGACTTTATAAGTGCTGGGACTCGGTCTGAAATATATAGTGCTGTTCATTATAGTGGCAAACGCTAAGAATTGCTTTGTTGTTTTTTTTTGCGATGGCGATGGCGGTGGTGGTGTGGTGAGATGATGTGATGTGGAGGAAGATTAATAGATAATGTGGCTATTGTAGATGGATGGATTGTTCAGAGGGTCTAAGGGAAGCGGAGCGTAGTGCGCTGATGCTGATACTGATCATCGGGGAAGATGGAGTGCATGTACACGAGGAAAATTCGCAATGGGTGTTCACCATTGATAATGGATTATGCAAATGGTGGATTTTTTTTGCTGCATTCGAACCAACTCTCGGGAGAGAAGATGACCAGTTTGAAGAATGAACTCGGGACCGAAGAAGAAAAAAAATAATCAATGAGTTGTGCCGTGTTCAAAGGGAAATGTTTAGGAAAAGTGATAAGGAAAATTACTGTTATGATGCCTCATGTCTGCTTGAATGTCTTGACCGAAAAAAAATATATATTGGAGGTTTTTTGTACCTTTTCCTCCGTCACACCTCCACTCCACCACCAACTCACGGACAGAGAGATAGACAGACAGACAGGCAAGCAGAAATTTCCTTTGTTCTTCCTTCAACTTCCTCCTCCTCATGATTGTGGAAATGGGATAAGAATGCTTATTACCTGCGAGAGTCAACAAGAAAGGAATGAAATCTCCCCTTGAATCGCTTCTTCCTCTCCGGTCAGGATAGGATGGGATTTGAATGAGATGGGGATGGGGATTTTTTTGAGGGTTTCAAGTGATTTCAACGTCCAAATTTGACAACCCCATTAAACTAAAGTTGGGAATGAAATGGTGATTCTGAAAAGATGCGATGAGCTAAGTAGGATGCTAAATGAATCGGGCAATTTGCATATCCATCCTCTGATTTGGAGATGGTTGAGATTTGAGATTGATGCGGTGTTTCAAGGGAAAGCCGTGAAAATGAAGGGATGTTGATGATGAGAATGATGAATCTCAACTACCTACCTCGAGTTGCCTCTCAGCGTTGAAGCTGAAATGCTCCTAAGCACTTGATGTAAAGTCAAGAGGGAGTAATTAGAGAAGAGCGCATTAGCATAAGTTGATAATGCGAGCGAGTTAACAAGAGGAAAAAAAGGATTGAAGCCATCGTATATACCACAAAACAGGCCAGATCAGTGGTGGTGGAGGTTGAGTTTCGAACCCTGTAATCATGAAAAAAAAATCTTGAGGAACTTTTTAGTTTTTACTCAATGGAAAAATACTTACGGGGTAGCCAAATCAGCGAGCGACACGGGGTTCTTTCTTTCTCATGAATGAAAGTCTATAGCGGATCGGGGTTCGTGATTTTCGGGCTCACGCTTGAGTATTTCGAGTGGAGTAAAAGAATGACTTCAATGTGAAAGGTCTATACTATGCTTCCCTAATGGGTTAAGTTGGGGATGAGACGAATAATGTGGAAATTAATTAATGGACTTATCAGATACCCCTAAATTAAAACCATGTTTATTTATGGATTTCGCGTTAATTGTGATATGTAGTAGCCTTGTACCTGAAAGTTTTCTACCTACTGAGGATTTTTCAAGCTACTGTGAGTCATTTAAAATCAAAGGTTTTAGAACGTTTGCTCACTTGAGTATACAGAAATCGTGCTTCTACGAATCTATGGCGTTATGCTTGCTTTCTCTTGGCTCAACTTCCCCGGCATTTCCAGTGCCAGTGTTCAGTGGTACCTGGATTTTCCGCGGATTATAATTATTATTATTTATGTACCTTAGTGCAAGCATTTGAACTTCTTTGTTCCTTCACAGATCAAAGACTTGATGAGCTCACCAGATATATCCATTGATATTAATGGGGATGCCACACAGTGAGTGATAATAATAATGATGGTCATCATTTGTATTGTAGCCTAGCCTGTGTGATTCCACCAGGTTGGTTGTAAATATGATTTTTATGTGCACCTGATGAAGTTCAAGTCCTTACACTCAGTCGTACATTCAAATGCATATCTTTCTCCGCCAAAGCAAAAGTGCCAAATCTGCTTCGAATTAGCGAATGACCATCAGCGGATCGGATCAATTCTACTTTTCGAGTCCTTTTGACAGCCCTACAAGATAATGACAACGTTTGAAGGGGAACGAATATAACCAAAGAATGAGATGATGATCGCTCGCTCGCTCAAAGAGAATGACTTGTACGATTTTTCCACTGTAGTGAAATACAGATGAATTACTACAGGTATTATTTAGTACCCAACAATGAATTCTTATATTTTCAGGTATCATATCATCATCATCATCACCTCCACCAGCAACAGCACCAATCACCATGTGTAAAAGAATAAAGCAGTGGTGGGACCTGGACACCGGCCAAAATCTCAATAGAATAATAGCACCGTGTTTGGGAAGAATTAGAGGATGAGAGAAAGAAAAAACATGTTTAAATTTAATTTCATCTCCTCCTCAAGCATAATTTGTTTGCTTCTTCCCCGGTGCATTTACATCACTGCGGAGAGACAAGAGAAAAAGAAGAAGAAAGGAGAAGATCGAACATGTACAGATTGCGGATTATTATTGCAGCAATCATCATCATCATCATCATCATCGTGATTATGATTTCACCCCTTACCCCTTGTGAAATGACGAATGGTAGCGAGCTTTTCTTATCCACCACGGAGGATCAGGGTGCAATTCACCGAAAGGCTGCTTAGAAGCGCTGAGCCCCAAGAAACGAAGAAGAAAAGGGATGAATGAGCGAGAATAAGAAAAAAATCTGAATGCACCTTGTAAAAATCTGCGTTTTTCCAAGGAAAATGTGAAAATGCAAATTATAGTAAAAACAGGGAATAAATGAGTGGTGCTCCTTCATGTTGTTTTTTCTGTTGATGGTGGTGTTGTTGAGAATGAAGATGACCGTCATCTCGGATTCTCTGTGAGGCAGGAACGGAGTAGTAAGTAAAAGGCTTGACTTGACTTCGTGGTGAGGTGAAGCGCTCGCTTCATCATTTCATTGAGAAAAATAAAAGCGTTGTAAAAAAACCAGGCAGAAGACAGAATGGGTGATGCGATGGTTAAGAGCGCAAAAAAGTTGAATCGCAATTTGAACTTGACTCCTATTATTTCTCGTTAGTCTTTTTTGGATGGAGAGAGTGTAAAGGTGAGTTTGGTGCGTGCATCTTTAGTTCTTTTCGGGGATGATATAAATTATATGACTTCTATCGAGCCCAAAAGTTACGTGCCTGCGAAATGCTTAAATACAAGAGAGAGGTGGTTGGATATTCAGTTGGGCAACTTCCAATGTTGTTGATGTTGATGCTGGCTGGCTTGTTGGTTGGTGCTTGGTACCTTTGAACAGGGGGATGGGATGAATGTATTAATGAATTTTATGCGATGATCACACATTCAGTTTTCCCATTTCGGGCTTCATTTTACTATCACATGCAGTTTCTTGCACCTTGATCATGATGGTGGTGAATGGGGATGATGACGACGATGATGAAATCATATCTCATCCCAATCCCAAATCTTAAGCGTGCAATAAAATGGGGAATATGGATATATGGGCAGTTTAAGGAAGATTCTGATGTTGCGGTAGCCCTTTTTCAGAATGGAGTTGAGAGGAAACCAATAATTGCCGGGGGAGGAGGTGAGTCTGACTGGCGAGTTCAAACGTATTAGTTTAGAAGACCGACAAATTAAAGGAGTGGGTGAGGTTTGGGCGAATACAATGTTGACTTGAGGGTGAGTGTGGTGAGTTCGAGTACCACCACCGAATCTACCTGATAAACAATGTTGACCTGAAGGAGGAGGACAAAGGTGCAGAGGAAAAATACTCGCCGAAAGAGACTGAAAAGTGGGCAACAAGAGTGAGGGAACAATGCATAAGATGAATTGATGATGTTGATGGGGATGGATCATCATGATGAGAGTAGAATTGCAAGCTATTATTTGATAAGAATCTGGATTCTTCAGAGAATCGTGGGGATGAGAGGAAATCAAGAATGGGATATGAGGAAAAAGCAAATATTCCTCGTTAATACCTATAGTTATCTAACATTACCAGCGGAATTAGGTAGGTAAATAGGATTGGATAAGATGGTGAAATGAAATCTCTGCAAGAGGATCGGGTGATGTGAAGAAGCAATAATCATAATCATAAATAAATGCAACATGTTGCTGTTGTTGTTCTCCCTGCATCGATTCCAGTTAGCCAGCGCCATTTGTGCCACCGCTCGGAGGAGAGAACAAGCCTTTTTGCGAAAACAAATCCATATTTCTTTCACGATATTCTTTCCTGGTTGAAGTTAATGTTGATGGAGCAGATTTTCAGGTACTGTAGCAGTTTCTGCGTTGCTGGTCAAATGGCTAAAGAGAACCGACAAGGGAAGGAGGAGGTAGTGGAAGGGTAACCTGTCAAACCCTTCCTTGATGAACTTGTTATTTTCTTGAGAAATCTGCGGTAGGTGACTTTGGCTTGGGTCCGAAGATGAAGGAATATTATTATGACAGGAGAAAGATGATGCAAGGTAATTATGATACGGGGAAGCTAAAAACACTGACCAGACCTGACTAGACCACATGCATATGAATACATGGCTCACGCAAACTAACTAAATACATAATAGGAAATCATTTGTGCCGAAAGCTATCAATGTACGGGACCAAAGGGATAGCCATTAGGTGTACGAGAAATGTCTCCTGCAAAAAATCAGAGATTTTCTCGAGCTAAAGGAAAGAGAAAATGAATACAAGCTTATTTAAATGGCTCATATAAAATTTTTTATTAAGATGGTCGGTCACACAGTTCTACCAGTTTTCACGGCTGATCAATTCGTCTTAATTCGAAAGGACTGGCTCAAATCAGTGACGAGTATTGAGTAGTACCATTAGAGATAATACCGCTTACAAATTGGGAACGACTTTGTAAAAATGCGATAGGCACATGAGTTGAGAATTGGGATCATTATTTTCTCCCGTTGCGCTGCACTGCACCGCAATTAATATGCCTTATTGTGAGGGGAAGAAAGACTGCTAATCAACAATAGCACTGGGAGGCAATAATAATAACTGGTTAAAGCCTGTTGATGCTGATGGTTGGTGGTATGTGCTTGATCTCGACAGAGATTGCGAATGGGTGCCCATTAATTTTGAATGCTCAATCTTCGTGGGACCAGTGGGGAAAAAGTTGGATTTTGGAGCTTAATATCGAGCTTGATAACAAGATTTCTTAAAGAGTAACTCGAATTAGTGAGGATTTTCATTCTCACATTTATTATTGCACAATGATAATAATTTTCAATGTGGGTAAATGACATTTCACGAAAATGTCAATGTCAAGGATTGTAAAGAGCATTGCCAAAAGGACTGAAACTTATGCACGAGCGCTGATGAAAGTGAAGGCAAAGTTCTGAGATCATTGCCAAGAACGGGAAAAAAAACAAAATTCAAGGCTCAGGCTCAACGTGTCGTAAGTCAAAGTAGTGGAGTGTATAGAGTATCGAGTTGCATAAGTATTTTTTATTTCTTCACGAGAGCAGGAAAAAAAGTTGGCATTGGATATCAAAAATGGAACTTGACATAAAATACCGCGGAGACATTCACAGGAATTCGGAATTTAATCTGGATGGTGATGATGGTGGGAATGACAGCGGGGTCAAAAACATTTGCATGGCGACTTTCAAGTAAATCTCAACGAAAAAGCGCGAACAAGACGACGGAAACTGAAGTTTTCATGTTTCTGCGTACACATTTAATGGCAGGTTGTCGCGTTTAAAACAAGGAGCTTTTCAGCCACTGCCGTTCGAACTTAAAAATTAAATTAAAATCGTGCTCAATTCAAAACCTCGCCAAATTTATTGTAGTCCCGCGGAAAACGATTATGTCAAGTCAAGGCTATTGATTTTAATGAGGTGAATTGAGCAAAATCTTGTTCCACCTCCTCTCATGCTGTAACGCAGTACTTTTAGTTAGTTGAATCTAATAAGCATTACTGCCTTTCTACGCTCCGCAGTTTTTGTGAGCATTATCATAAGCAGTAATTTGTCAACGAGTCCTAATTTGCTTTACGATTCTGATCAAAACAATGATTATGTTCATGATCATGATCAAGTTCACTCATTTGAATAAAGAGGAGATTGAGATGCATCGTTCCTGCTCGCGAAATTAGTGTCACAAACTCGGCATCCATCCCCGCTCACTTCCCATTCATTCGCGGAGAATGAATCAACTCATGAGCCAGAGCCAGACCCAGAGTTGCAGACTGCAGAGATATGATGCGAGCAAACGTAAATAGTGAGTAAATGCCTATGTAGGTAGGCAGGTCAAGAGCCTCTTTATGCTAATAGGTATTTTTTTTCAAAGGAAAGGACATCAGAGAGGACATATTGCGTTATTTATTTATGTGATAGCGTAATACTTTACGAGTTGGGGTTAGGATTTTCATTCGCTCACTCTTTTCACTCATTCTTCCTTCTCCATACATTTCCACCGCATCTCATTCGATTCATTTGATTCATGATCGGGGAATCAGATTCCTTTGAGTGAGTGAATGACGTGTGCAATTGTCTGTCTATCCATCCATCCAATGGATCATTTTCAGTTTGAAATGCCTGATTTCTTGAATTCCTCAAAGTGCCTACTTGCACAGACGGCGGTGAGGGGTCAAAAGGAATGAGAAAGAATCCATTCCATTCGCATTCAAATTCATAGCCACCCTTCCTACAGTCTCCCGAAAGAATGATCGCTACAAAAAAGATCTGAATTCCATGAATTGCTATTGTGTGTTTGGCCTGATCAGACATCAGGATCAGACCCGTGTATGATGCTATGTCGTAGCATATAACAACAGGTGGATCAAGGATGATGATCATGGGAGAAGTGGTTGTGGCGATGGTGGGGTGATATGCACTCGGGAGAAAAATGATACCTTGAAGTCTTTTTTTGGTGAAAGGAATTCACCTTGAATTCTTCCCTACTTTGATTTCCCTCTTTATTAAAATTCCACCTCTGATCGCATTACTCTATTTATTCTGGGTAAAGGACTTCCATGAAAACGTTGCTCATGCTCAGCACAGAATTATCAAAATATTTTGATGTCGGGAAGTCGGGATGGACTATGAAATGGGAGCATGTGAAGTAAGTATATATGCATGCATACCTAAACACTGTCTGAGATTCCGAGTACCATTCCGGGTACTCACATCAATAAGTACGCAGTAGATTTGATAAAAAGGCACATGATCACAAAATGATCGCAGTCCACAGTCTAGTCTCGTCCAGTCCAGTTCAAAGAGGAATATGTATGGAGTTACTTAAAACCGCATTAATAAAAAAGGGGTGAGGAATGCAATGATGAGGGCACGAGGAATGCTGATGTTAATGAAACCCCTTGAGATGCCTTGTGAGAAATTGCTTCTTTTTAGGGAAATAGCTCTGGGGGAAAATCTTAAGGATTCATCGGGATTCCTTTTTAAAGGGAAAGGTCGACTCAGGAGGTTGTGTGAAATGGCCGCTGGCAGTGGCGCTGCATTATAAAGATGATGGAGAATCATTCCTTTAAAAAATCCCATTAAAAACATCTCCTCTTCCCGGATTTGTTTGTTTGTGGAAGTGTCTGAAACTCGAATGGATTCCCAAGGTTTTGGAATTTTCCACTTTTTTCCAGCCACATGCAAAAAACAAGCTGTTCCGAGAATAGCAGCTTGGATCAAAATCAAAATGCATCAAGAATCAAATTTCGTTAGAGGAAAAATGATGCAGCATCAGAGTCAGAGCGAGCACGAAGTTTGAATAAATCAAAAGTTGTCATAATACTGAGAATTTTCCAGCCTATAAAGACCACTTGATTTTTGCGTTTAAAATGTATGAGGGAATATTTTTGGCCGATTCACTCATTGTATGTGATAGCCCTGCTCTTTATTTATATGCCTACATATTTCTTTTCCTTCCTCAATTTACTGAGCAATAAAAATGAAGAGAAAAAAAATTCGTCTATGCTCCAGGATTTTCCAACGGCCTTCCAAATGACATCTTCGTCGTCATTAAAATGCTTGGTTTTAGAAACCAGGTCAAAAGTACTCCAAGAGGCCGATATCAGGAGATTCTATGAAATTCTCCGATTTAGAATTGGTATTGGTTTCAAGTCTTGTTATCATCGTGTCAGAAAATTTCTTGTGTTATTATGTATTGTGCAATGACATCCCAACATGGTGGGTGTGTTACATTGTCCACCTCAATAGGAAGACAAAGTAAAAGTTTCTTTGGAGAAAAATTTCCTGAAATATTTAGATCTTAATGCTCTATCATAATTTGTATGTCTTTTAGGCCCCATTGTTACGGTCGTCGCTGCAGCAGTAAATGTTTCGCAGCAATCGCCATCATGTTTCGTAACCTCAAAATCATGTATGGAGCCCACATATAGTTGGGCTTATTTTATCTGTGTACCAAGTCAGCTA
>JAHZNH010002211.1:0-12022 GCA_027744355.1 Tyrannoseira gladiata
ACGAATGGATTTCTGAAAAGACGAATTTGTTTTCAATCATGTAATTCATTTAACTATGCGTGCTTAGGAAGTAAGTGATTCATTAGTCATCATCCATGAATGAGTACTTTTAAGGGAGTGCATGTAGTGAGGTTCAAGTTCGCCCTTTTCCGTCTTATGGATACCAAAGATGAAAATCCTCGGCTTCAGTCTTTTCTCTGCGAGTGCATACACGTCTCTAAAAGGACATCCGCAGACGCAAGACACCCCATCAACGCCATGATTGAACTGCCGTACGACGCGCGCCTTGTACGTCAACCCGGTTTCGGACTTCTCCAGACGGATGTACTTCATCATGCAGCCCACCACCAGGATGAAGAAGTCGTCCTTCATCGCCGTCAAATAGTGGTCGGGCTTGACGAGACCTCGGAACCATTGTTCTGAAATGAGTATGCCTCTAAACGAAAGGAAAGAAAGAAATCGGAATGAGAATACGATACATAATTAATTATCTAAGGGCCATTCAGATCCTTGGGTAAAGTTTCCAGACAGCCATGAATCTCGTACTTACCCGTGAGGAGGAGGAAGGTTACTCAAATCCATTTGGGTACCTTACAACGAATTATAGAAAGTCAACAGTTAGTTGTGTCTTTGATACTATCAGCAGAATTTTTATCACATGACATGCTCAGAACCTCAGAACCAGAAAGGAAGGTCACTTTATCTAAAAAAATAATGAGAAACAAAGAATCCTCTGGCAAAACACAGTGAAAATATCAATAGGAGGCTTCAGTTACCACGGTATCATCTCCTCCACAATCGACAGTTGCTCACCGCATGATCATCATCGCATCGGTTCCTGTCTTGCTTGATCGATATCGATATTCTTGCCATGACTGTCATGTCATGAGTCAACAGTCATCATCGCATATGAAAGAAAAAAATATTTTTACATCCAAAAGTCCATCCAGTTTAGCTCTGAAGTTTCATGCTCTTCGAGACAAGTCATCATCATCAACGACCAAACAAAAAAACTAAAAGTATGCATTTCTTTTGTAATCACGCGCTCTGGAAGAGAAATTGTGGCAGGTTATCTGCAATCTTATCACTCATTAAAATGATTGATAATTCAACAATAAATGAATTTAGACCATCAATTTTACTCGATCTGCACTTCTGCGTAGGCGTGTTCCCCAATAATATTCCCTAAACGAATCCAACCCCCCAGCTCCCCATTTTTATTATTCGTCTTCGTTCCTAAGGACTTTCCACGGCGGAAGTGTGGCGAGAAACAAATAAGCGCCTAGTTTTGTTATTATCATCTTATCACCAGTCGCAATCTACACGAATGTCTTCCCTCCTATTTTCGTGAAACAAGATAGTTCCAATTTGATACGATCTATCCTGATTGTGACTAGTGACCGTCATGAACATTTTTATCACAGCGATTAGAAAACAGTATTATTAGCGCCGAGCACTTTTAATGGATGTAGCCTCATTTCCCCCAGGACCAACATTTTAAGGAAGATCAGATCAGGAGGAAGCGATGATATTAAATGCTACTTAAGTATGATCATGGCATGGCATGTTCTCCGGCTAAAAAATTATATGATAAATATTTCTTGTGATTTGATGTGTTGCTTTGCTGTGCCCAAAATAAGGAGCATTACTATTCACCGCTGCTGCGAAAATTCCCCAAAGTTGGAGAGCAAGAGGAATTAAAGATGCTAAAGGCAAGTATAATGTGCGTAGTGCATCTATCTACATATTATTCTTTGAAGTTGGGATCCGATGCTAACTATAACGGCTTCCCCCTTGTTACTTGTATGTGCTGAAAGGGAACGCGAAAAATCTTTGGATGTATTATGAAAAAATAATTTCGATTTCAGTTCTTATCGCGAACTAAAAAACGGCACTTGCTCATTGCTCACCCGTGGCGAGGAGCTCTTATCATTGAGAAAAAAAATTGCAAAATCGCGGTTTCAAGAATGAGCTCGTGTGGAATGTAAATGTAAAATGTACTTTAAGCCCTGAATAAATACTTATGTAAAAACTTTAGGAAATCCTGCGTCTCTCATTCAACAAGGCTACTGGCTACTACATCCCATACTACTAGTGGCGGACGACCCAGTCATAAATAAATGCATTAAATAAGTTGAGTTGAATGGAGTGGCCAACAGATAAAAAATAATAATTTTTTGCTGGTGGAGAGGAAGGCATAAATGTTGAACAATCGCAGACATTACTAGTGATTCATTCACAAATGAATTTTCCTTGTCTCGTGGATTATGCACTATTGTCAGTATAAATCTTTTTTTGCAAAAAAGAGGAGGTGGTCACCCCTCCTCCTCCCTAGGAAGGAAGCAATGACTACTGAGGTTTCAGGTTTTAACCTGAAAACGAGAAGCAATTTCGATCTTTCAAAGAGGAGACGGGAGCATGCCACCGAGGATGTTGGTGATGTGGAGGGAGCTAATTGAACTCTCATTATTGTGCTGTGACCGACTTTTCGCGAGCAGACTGACTTGGTAGCGTTTACCTAAATGAAAAATGACTCAGGCATGATGCGTGCCGCATTGGCATTTCCCTTGATCTTGATTATTACCAACAACGAACGAATGAATGCACTTTTTTTCCTCAAGTGTTGAGTGCGTTCGAAATTAATATATTTTTTGCTGAATTCGGGGTAAATTTTTTTCTACCTGCAGAGTGGAGAACAATTTAATTATAAAGGGCTGTGCTCTGCATCTCTACCGCGAATAGTAGGCACGCACTCCAATTTGACGATTAATTGCACATCCAGTGATAAAAAACAAGGCATGCAACACGCTATGCTACAACTGCTCGCATCACATTAGGGCTGCAGAGTGGCCTGCCTAGAATACATGATAACAATCACGATTAATTATTGATTCCTCACACCCTTTCAGTGCTGACCTGAATTAAGTTCTTATCGCACCAGTGAGGTGCAAACTAACTATAGCTCCACCTCCACAATCCAATAAAGAGCGATTGAAATCAATTTATTCGTAATTAGTGATTTTTATAATAATAGTAATCATTATCATTTACTAATATTGAGTATAAATATACTTACCTGTGCGCATATTTTGTCCAACCCTCGCACCGGACCACTAATAAACTCCGTTCGTATCATTATTTTTTACCTGATCTCATAACTTTTATTGCGATGTCATCACGTAAACAAATAAAGTTTTTGGATGTTGTTGGGACTAAACATTAAAATACCAAATTCGAGCCCCTGCGTTATAACTCCCTGCATTGATGTGGTGTGATTGATTAATTGGTGCTAAATCAAATGAAACATGGTCTGTGATAATAACGGCATTCCTTTGGAAAATCGGCTAATTGAAAATTACTGCCACACGCGCATATTTTACGATTCCCCAACAATCGACAATGAGTAAATGCACTTATTTATACTTCGCCGCGATGCGATCCATCTATCACGCTGCATCACGTAATCAGAATCAGCGTAAAAGTCATTCTTTCTTTTGTGTTATTATTACATTAACCACAACAAAAACAATGATCATTTTCATTTCATGCCATTTTTTTGAAAAACATGAGTCACCTGATCACATCAAGTCACAAGTGCTCAAGTCGCCGGCTGGCTGGTGAGTACGAGTACTCTGCGCTCTGTAACAACTGCTACTAAGTACTGCGGCTGCGCAGCTGAAGTTTCTTGATGATGCCTATGTAATTTTCCGAGGTTAGTTTATTTCCTTCCTTTTTATAAAACAGAGACGCTGGCCGCGCACTCACTCATCGTCAGCTTCAGTGTTGATCGTTACTACTGCGGTTGAGTAACTCCGGTCGTTTGGGTTGAGTCCTTCGCCTTACCTTGAGATTCAAACGGATATCAAATTCTTTAATCATCATCACATCACCAATCAACAAATATTTCTGTTGCATGAAACCAACAAAAAAAAGTTCCCCAAAGGTGAAGGTGTTCTCTCGCTGCGGTAAGGAATCGTGGTTTAAATTGGTGCGAATTCAAATTCCAAATTCGAATAATTTTCGTGTTGAGAGGTGCTCATAAGCTCTCCCAAGAGTTCTCGTTCGTAGCAAATCAATAATAATAATAATGTACACGAGGTGAACTCTCTCTTTCGAATAAGATTTTTTAGGCTCTTGTTGCAAAATCGCTCGAGACTCGCATGTTAACATCAGTTTTAAAAGTGTAGGTATGTCGAAAAAAAATTGTGGGCTGGTGTGCGAAAATCATATATCTTATCGACTTCTTCTTACTATTTGTGTACTACTAATACCAAAACTAATAATTTTTTGTGGTCGATAAGTACTTTACTGCACTGATTTTTTGAGTCATTTGCACCTTACATCATTCACGAAAAAAATCATTTTGGGAGAGCGAGTACTAGTGGTAGTAGTATTATTAGGCAAAAATAATATTTGTGATTGGGCTCTGATTTTGATTACAGATATCGCTGCGCTACGGCTAAGGAGGGTGAGGGAATATTACTAGGAATTAAGTACTAGAGTGGCTGACAGGAAATAATCGTTTGAGTGGGTTGCGGCGATGCGTTAATTGCAGTTGCAATTTGCATTCCGTTTATTCACACTTCATTTACCAGCTCGGAAGGGAAGTGAGTAGAGTGGGTGACTGAGTGCGTGCGTGAGAACAACTAAAAGTCGGAAATTAATTAATTGGTGAATAAAATAGAAGTGCCATTGCTCGGGGGCACTGTGAGAATTCTGGATTTGCCGACAAACGAAAAAACTTTTTGTGCTTGTGGAAAAAGGACTGAACAGTTGAACAAGCTCCAGTGATAATGGATACAATCGTGATTAAACTGGCGGTGGGCCTAGGCCTCCAAAACTTTATCGGTTGGTTCGCACCTATCTACTTAGGGGTCACCAATGTTTTGCCCTTATTGCTTTCCTTGTTTTTCTACACGGACAAGAGCACGGAATATAATAATTTTGTGCTGGGGAAAGATCCAAATGTGAATAAACCGCCGGATCTGAACTTTGATTTCATCGTTGGTAAGTACAAGTACAATTCGATAATCTATGATCCGAGAGAGAATGAATCCTCATTAAATCTTCGTGTGGTATTTTTGAAGTTGGGGCAGGAAGTGCTGGTTCGATCATTGCCAACAGGTTCGAATTCAAACTTAAGCGATATAAGGACAAGTGTTAACCTTATTTATGTATCCCTTGAGACTTACTTTAAATCAATTTCCACTAATTTCCAGACTATCGAAACAATTTAACGTGCTACTGCTTGAAAGAGGTGGGTAAAAAAATAAATCCGTATCTATCTGTCTTAACATGATTCAGTTGCATATAGATAGAGCACTGTTTTCCCCATAGGTGGAGAGCCGAATCCTCTGACTGTTGTACCTGGAATGGAAGCCCAAATGTTGAGTCAAAGACCGGAAGTGGATTATCTATATAGAACAGTTCCTCAAAATTCATCCTGCCTGTCATGTAATAATAAGGTAGTACTCCTTGAAGTGATCAAGAACTTAAGTAGTCCATGCTGTAAAAAAATTAATAGGGTGAATATTTGATCTTCAAATGTACTCGATTAGGAAATGATATGGAACTCGGGTTTTGGTCTCGGTGGATCCACTATATTGAATGCAATGGTATGGTTTTATGAAATGCATACACTGTCACAACTTAAACTGCCGATTGACAAGGATTTGTAAAAAGATTAACTAAGAATTTTCTGTTGATGCGATAGGTTTATATACGCGGACATCCTTTTGATTATGATTTGGTAATTTTCCAAAATATGCACACGGAATTGTTCAGATTATGAATTTACATATTTGAATACAATGAAAATAAATTTTCTCGAATGCATTGCAGTGGTCGTACTTCACAAATGACGAGAGGTGGAAGTATAAAAATCTTCTGGAGTACTTCAAACGGTCTGAAGGGTACTGTGACAATTGTGATGCACCACAAGGCATTCGAGCGTCAGTCAATCGTGAGTGCGGCACAATATACGAAACAATTAAACCCTTTCCTGTTTTTACGATGAACTTGATTAACGAGGGCGTGTTTTCAAAATGTTCAGCAAAGTTCCACAGCGTCACTGGAGAAATGCCAGTCCGGCCACCGTCAATAACGCCTTTGGTTCCAGAGTTTTTGGAGGCGCTTGAGTGGGCTGGAGTTCCGAAGGGAGATTTAAACGCACCGTATTATAAAGGTTAGCGAAAATCGAATACAATTCCCTGGTTCACAAAAAAAGATGGCTATCTAACTTTTCTAATGTTGTTTCGGTAATTAAGCCGTTGGCGATGTGGTATCATATACGCAAAAACTGGGACGACGCGTGACCACTTATAATGCGTTTGTGGACACGATCCTTGAGAAGAGGCCAACTCTGAAAGTTCTGAAATATGCACGTGTCATCAGGGTGAGCACTGGAAGGCTTGAAGCTTCACAATCTTACTTAGCTAGTTAACAAACGCATACAAATCTTATGCATATTAATGTTTGTATTTTTCATGCATATGCAGGTTTTGTTTGAGCCTGGAACTAACCAGGTCGTGGGTGTGAAATATGAACGCTTTGGAAAGATCGAAGTGGCTAAAGCTAGCAAAGAGGTCATTTTATCCGCTGGAGCAATCGGCAGTCCCAAAATTCTGCTTCTGTGTGTATTTAAACTTCAATTGTTGTTGATTTTTTTAAATATGGCTTGTGTTCCTAGATTTTTTAACTAATGACCCTTTTTACCTACGCTGTGTTAGGTCTGGGATCGGACCTGAAAACGAACTCAACAACTTAAACGTGAGTCGTATTATCGAACAATTAGCTTGAAAAGTTTGTATTTTCTGCTATCTGAGTAAAAATTAGTTATCATGTGAAAATTGTATATGATTGCCTTTCAGATTCCTGTGCGAGCCAATCTTCCGGTAAGCGTCTTATATCATATCACAGCTAACATCCTACAAGTCAATACTCATTGTCGTGGGAAGAGAATATTGATTTTAGTCGCTTTTTTTAATTTATCATAGGTTGGGCGTAATCTTCAAGACCATGTTGGAACATTTGTTGGACCATTCTTGATTGACAAACCCCTTTCAATCATTCCCGACCGGGATTTGACGGAGGATGCTGCTTACCAATTCCTTCAGAACGGAACTGGTCCATTTTCCCTGACGTTCCCACGTGGCGTGTCAATCTGGACATCGACTAGAGGTTAGGAAAAACCCAAAGGTTTTGTGATGATGCTGCAGGCAACTGTATGGTGAAATGATGATCTATAACGCTCCAATTTTTTTTCAATTTATGTCCTGTTCCCCGTATTATTTACCTTGATGACGTGTGCAGCACTGAATTCTGGCGAAGGGTAAACACATCATGCATTCAATAACTTTGGTATTATTTCATTTCCTGCAAAATCTGAAACAATTTTTCATTAATTGATTAACTCTAGAGAATGGCCTGATATTCAAGTGGGAATGGCGTCCAACGGGATAGGCTCCAACATGGACCAAGTATTTTCCCAAGTTTACAACTTGAATCCGGACGTGATGAGGGAGTTCTTTGACCCAGTCAAAGGCCAAGATGCATTTTCTTTAATTGTGAACTATGCAAGGCCAAGATCAAGGGGTGTTCTCAGACTCAGGTACAAATAATTAATTAGCAACTGTTGCTGTTGTTTTGCTGCAGATTTTAAATACCCAGCACGTAATTTGTGATTTTTAGATCGGCGAATTACATTGACGAGCCATTAATTGACCCACGATACTACCAGGATCCAGAGAACGAGGATATTAAAGTCACAGTGGAAGCTATACAGCGAGCTTTGTATATAGGAGAGAACGCTCCAGCCTACAAGAGAATCGGCTCCAGGTTATCTCCAATTCCATTCCCGACATGCAAACAGCATCTCTTCAGATCGGCCGAGTATTTTGAATGCCTGGCAAGGCAGTACTCTTTGACCTTGCATCATTTCTGTGGCACGTGTTCAATGGGTCCTGTGGAGTGAGTTTTACACATAAATAAATCAGATAGAATGGAATCATATTATTGTTGAATCTGCCCTCTACATGATTCTATCTTTACATGTTTTCGACAGCTCTCCACACGCCGTGGTTGATTCTGAGCTGCGTGTCATTGGCGTTAAAAGGTATGAACTGAAATAGTGGCTGAAAGTTACCAAAATTATTTATGGATTATTTCATTTTGAGTGTTTCATTGCTTTTAATTATTTTTATAGATTACGAGTTGTGGACGCAAGCGTGGTTTGTGAAAGCATTGAATTTTTAATATATATTTGGGTTCATTCATAACATGCATGATTCATTTATTTCATTCATTCGTGATTTAATCAATTCTTTGTTTTTCAGATGCCGTTCATAACCACTACAAACACCAACGCAGCGGTGATGGCAATTGGCGAGATCGGAGCGGACTTTGTGATTCGTGCTCACCGCATCGAGTACTTACCGGACCATGAATCCCACAAATAAAACGTAGCAGTGATCCCTCCTCCTGCTCCATAGCTTAAATTATAATTTTAAGACTTGAGTTAAATACTGAGCTTCACTTGCAAATCTAAAGTATCTAGTCCGTTTTTATGTAAATAGGGCAGGTGTATATATATATGTTTTGTTGTAGTTTTCATAATACTTTTATTAATGATCAAATAAATCTATCTGTGTTGTGCAAATGAAACTGCCATTGATTAGCTGAGGTCATAATTTTTTTTAGCAGGAGGAATTAACAAACGGGAAAAGTGTGGTATTTGATTAAGTATTTATCACCAAACTTCGTAATTAATCAAGGGTCAATCAAATAAGATAGGTAAGTACAGAGTACAGATTCATGCCTTCCTTCCTCCTCCGCCGCAAAGCAGGACTGCAGACTGCAGCAAATCAACTATTTACGGCACAATCGCCTCCGCTTTACCTTTCAGTTTCGGTTCCCTGAACCGAGACAAAGAACTTTTTTCATGCTAAGCAAACAGCATAAAGATACATAATGCGCATGCGTGTCTTTGCCGAACTTACGCGCTTGCGTTGCGTTGTTTTTCTCAATCTACGAATGTTAGATGCACTTTATCATTTTCATCTTCCAGCGGAAGTCGAACGGATATGTACAGTGATGTGATCACCTGCCGCATGTTAATGAGATTCTCCCACGCCCAAGTACTTGTACTTACATCTCTCCTGAGATGAGAAGTGATAGGGTCAATGAAATAGTGGAGTGTTATTTCTCTATGGATTGATTCCAAATTCATAGATTTTGCCTTTGGAAATGCACGTGAATCCTCTAAGCAGATGAAAAAAGTATTAATGGATCTATGTGAATTTATAAAGGAATCGAATTAGCGCTTCACCAGTTACAAATCAGGAGTAAAAGGTACGTGGTCATTTTCATGCAAGGTAAATCACGAAACAAGAGATGTTATTTTTATCTCTTTTCAGTGCTTCTCGTACCCTTGAATTCCATTCGGGCGAAGGTTAAGTTCATGCTTTGAGCCCAGAATATTTTACCGTCTTGGATGGAGGTAATCATTTTGGTGTTTATGGATCCACCAAGCGTTCAAAAAATACTTCATCTTTAACGGTCAGTTTCATTCTGCCGCGCTGGAGATGTTGGAAAGTACTAGAAGAAATAGGATTAAAAAGTATGATATAGCAAGTGTGCAATCTGTAATTTTAAATACCGTTTTTTCTGGTCGTGTTGAGATTTGACCAGTTGTAATTTATTTTTCGCGGCTTATTAGGGCAAGAAACTTATTGAAGTTCTGTCATTCAAGCTTTGATAATGGACGCGGTTGTGATAAAGTTAGCCCTAGGGCTGGGTGTGCACACGACAATAGGATACTTCGCTCCAATTTATTATGGAATGGTGAATGTGCTTCCCATGATTCTCACGCTGTTTTATTACGCTGACAAAAGTTCAGAATATAATGCGAATATGCTGGGCAGAAAGTCGTCCAGCCATCCTCCAGAAGTCATATATGATTTCATCATTGGTAACAATTGGATTTCTTAATTGATTATTATTGAATGTTTGTGATGAAGTAAATAGATATAGTGGACGAATTTTAATGTTTGTCACTTTAGCTGGTGGAGGATCTAGCGGTTCCGTGCTTGCCAATCGCTTATCAAAGAATTTCAAGGTGAGATTGGGGAAAGATGATTAATCATAATTTATCGGGTGACCCGGCTAAGGGTAAAAAATTAAAAGCTTTAGTTCGGACTCGACTCAAATCGGGACTAGATTTGACTCAAATATCTAATTTGAGTTCTTCCGACAGAGATTTGGGTGTCACTCATTTGAAAGTTTTTGAATTTCAAACAATCCCTATTATCGCAATGTCCCATTTAATTTCTTAACTGCAATTTCAATCAGGTATTGCTGCTCGAACGAGGGGGAGAAACAAATCCTCTCACATCAGTTCCTGGGCTAAGGGCAGCGTTGTTGGGGCATCCTGAAGTGGATTACGGTTATAAAACGGCCGCTCAAAATAGCTCCTGCTTGGCCTGCAACAACCACGTAAAATTCATGCTTTCAAGTTTTAAAATGTGACGCTTTTAAAAAGTAAATATTTAGTAATATGATTAATGTTTAATTTATACAGCAACTGATCTACAATTGTGGACATGGCCTGGGAGGAAACTCGATCATCAATGGAATGATTTACATCCGTCCAAGTCCATTCGACTTTGATCGGTTCGCATCGCATACTAAGGATGACCGCTGGAAATACGATAACATTCTCCCTTACTTTCTGAGATCTGAAAGGCTGTGTCAAAATTGCATAGGAAATCCACAAGGCGTGACAACGTCCGTGAATCGTGAGTGCTTACTTAAACTTACCAGAAACTTGATACTTTGTTCTCGCATTATCAGTTCTTTATCAATTGCAGCAACCTACCACAGCTCATCTGGAGATTTACCTGTGGGGCCGGCACCTTACGCACCACTCATATCCGAGTTCCTTGAAGCATTAGCGTGGGGTAGAGTGCCCAAGGGGGATTTGAATGCGCCTTATTACAAACGTAAGGGAAACAAAACTGGAAATTGAATCATGGCAATAGTATTTATATTAGAAATGCATCACGTCAACTTTATTTTTCATATCAACTTAGCGATCGGCGACTTAAACACCATAACGCACGAGAATGGTCGACGAGTGAATGCGTATGAAGCATTCGTTGAACCCATCCTCGAAGACAGAACATCCTTGACGGTGATGAAATACGCAAGAGCTATACAGGTATGGGGCATCATGAGACATGACTTTTGACAAATGAACTTTTAAAGGTATTTGACTTTGATTTTTTTGTTTTTGTTATTAGATATTATTTGAGCCTGGAACTAATCAAGCGACTGGCATTAAGTTTGAAAGATTTGGGAAGATTGAAATGGCAAAGGCAAGCAAAGAGGTGATCATTTCCACTGGCGCAATTGAAACTCCCAAGCTCCTTCTTCTGTTAGCAGAAAATTCCTCTATATTTTTTAAAGTTTTTATTGATTAACTTTTAGCTCCTTTTCAAGTTTCTATTTCTACATATTATGCGTTAACATTTTAGATCAGGAGTAGGACCCAAACGTCAACTGAATGATCATAATGTAAGTTTCTAATACATGCTTGTAAAATGAAGTGAGTTATATAATATGCTTTTAGCGTTTTTATACTACTAATCTATAGTTTTTTTTCAAACTCCCGTGCTAAACCCTACATATAAAGCATTAATCCCGGCACAACACTTAAAAATTGCACCTCAATGCTAAACCCCATTTAAAACAGGTGCTTGAATGCTAAGACCCATTTAAAACAATACCAAAGCGCCTCAGAAATACCTCAAGACACTTCAACCAGCGATACCAAAAGTTCTGTACCCAGTATAAAGCGCCACACTAATCTAACCCCGCACACGCAACCCTAACTAACCTAACCTATAAGCTGAGCAAAGAGCCAAGCAGGTAACCTAACCTAAGCTGAGCAAGGAGCCAAGCAGGTAACCTAACCCAACCTAAGCAGAGCAAAGAGCCAAGCAGGTAACCTAACCTAACCCAACCC
>JAHZNH010002212.1:0-16533 GCA_027744355.1 Tyrannoseira gladiata
ACTCGTTCGTCGTTGTTTTCTTCTTTTTCCTTTACCATGAGGGCTGTCGCTCGTGCGTGACGTGAGCGAATGAGAGATCACTATTTCGTGAGAACCAGCCAATAAGAAAATTCGTTCAACTGGCGCTTTTGTGCTGTCAGTCTGTCTTCTCTCTCACTCAATCTGCATTGGTCAACGTGCGTGAGTCAAAAACTAGCCGTTTCTTTCATTCTCGCTCGGACAAATTTTCCGTTCGACTCGCATTCTTTTGTGAGGAAGAGTGGTGGTTGGTGTCAAGTGCTTCCGTCTCTTCTGCTATTTTTGACCGTGATGGTTAGAACAAGTGGAAAAATGAAGGGTTAAACTTAATTATCGAAATAATTGCGAAACTTGACAGTAGTTATAATTTTATTAAAGTTCTGAATTGATTTCGAGATTTTACTAACTGACCCAGCTTCAGGCTGGAATTATTTTGCGAAGGAGTGACGAGTGATCTAACGTTCAATAATTTCGTTTTTAAATGTGGATACAGGGAAAAGGACGAAACGAATTCCTCTGTTTTGTTCCTTGATTAAGTAGTTTTTGATTTAAAAAAAAGAAGTATTCAATTGCAAGAATAGTTATTTTATCGTGCCAAAAATATTGCGATGACTTCAAAGGCGATGTCTTCCGAAAACTTAAGTAAAAGTGCTTTCAAGCACGACTCCGAGAAAAACTATATACAGGTGTTCCTGCGAGTACGGTACGTGATTAAAATTTTAAATGTTATCTAATGGTTGTTGTGGCGTTGATGTGTAATGATCTACGATTGTTAAGAGGGATTTAAAAATTTTATATGAATCGATATCGTTGTTTGTTTTTGATAATGTAGTCCGTTTAACCAGCAAGAGCTTAATAAGCACGCCTTACAAGTGGTGGACACCCCTGGATCCACTTCGGTTGTTGTCAGGGACCCGAAAGTAGGCACACTTCCGAGAACTTTTACTTTCGATCGAGTATTTGGCCAAAATTCGAAGCAGGTAAGGGTTTATTATGGTTTCATTTTTATTACAAATATAATAAGGACAATTAATTATGTTTAAATCTAATATTTCATCTCTAAAAACGTTAATTTCTTTGTCTAGATTGAAGTGTATAAAGCAGTGGTGGCGCCACTCATTGCTGAAGTTTTGCTCGGTTACAACTGTACAGTTTTTGCATATGGGCAAACCGGGACTGGGTAAGCATTCGCCCGTTATGTTTATGATAGCATTAAAGTAAGATGGCGCTAGCTAAAACAAGTCATAACCTATGGTATGGTTGATTACTTAGAAAAACTTTCACCATGGAAGGAGAGCGCTCGATGAAGGATTCTTCGAGTGTTGATAGTGTAAGTGTATGTAGATCTAGATCGTAATGAAGATGTATGCATATTTAGTTGGAAAGACTAAATGATGAGATGAGAGAATGAGAGATGTGTCTGCTTGTTTGCTCTCAGGATCCAATGGCTGGAATCCTCCCACGAGCATTAAGTCAGCTCTTTGACGAAGTACGGATGATGAACTGCGAGTTCACTATGAGAGTGAGCTTCCTTGAGCTGTACAACGAGGAGTTGATTGACCTACTGGCTCCAATTGAAGAAAATAAGCCGAAGTGAGTTTTTAGTAAATAAATACTGATTAGGAATGATAATAACAATAAGGTAGAATAATATTGGTTGTTGTAGTTGTTTTTAATATCAATATCGCTAATTATTATCCCTCTTTCAGAACTTTACGCTTATATGAAGATAGCAACAAGAAGGGTTCCGTCATTATTCAAGGACTGGAAGAAGTTATCGTACAAAATAAACATGAAGTATATGCTGTTCTTGATCGCGGTTCCCAGCAACGTAAGACGGCAGCAACTTTAATGAATGCGACTTCCAGGTGAGATTGGAATGTGAATAAGTATGAACATGGGGCAATGTGAATGAAGCTTAAAAACTTCTGGGGGTTTATTATCAAAAAATTAATGGTAAGCTTTATTATAAGTGTGCATTTTTGTTTATTTTACTTTTATAGTCGATCTCACACTGTGTTCACAATTACGGTCCATATGAAAGAGAGTAGCGTTGAAGGTGAGGAGATGCTGAAGGTCGGGAAATTGAATTTAGTAGATTTAGCCGGTTCAGAAAACATTGGAAAGTCGGGTGCGGTTGATAAACGTGCACGTGAGGCTGGTTCTATTAATCAGTCTTTGTTGACTCTTGGTCGGGTTATCACTGCTCTCACTGAGAAAACCCCCCACGTGCCATACAGGTATGATGATCTATTTAGTTGTACCCAATTTCAGCACAAGCATTATTTACTTCATCACCATGCTCTGAGTTATGGGGTTGGATTTATTTGGATATGGAAAATTACAATCGAACCATGAGCCAGATTGAATCTCTCAACCGAGAACTGAATGAAAAGAGCAACAAGATTCGTGAACTGGAGGAAACACTCGTTTCAAAGGACGTGAGTAAATTTACTTCGCATTACCAGTAGCTTGTATGAAACTGAAAAAGAGATTGAAGGATTAAACAACTATGTATTTTCTTTTCAATTGTTTTCAGGAGGAGCTGAAAGAAACTAGCGAACTGGTGGCAGATATGAGGCTCGAATTACAAACGAAACAAACTATACTTGATGAGACTTTAGCCCGCAAGCAGGCTGTCGAAAAAAGTTTAATGCATGCCGATAGGCGAATTGATGAGTTGTCTCACTTGGTCAAGTATCACGAGGGAACTGAGGAAAAGATGAGTAACGAAGCAAAGGCCCTCTTGAACACTACTACAGACACTGTCGCTATGATTGAATCTCTACATTTGAAGCTAGAGCGGAAACGGTAAATATCAATCTCAGTACTTATGCAAACGCAAATTTTACGAATATTTACAATACCAGATTAGTTAATCAGGTGTATACTATTGGTTTTAGCGTTGTCGAAGAACGGAATTGGAAAAATGGAGAACGGTTCAGAGGAGATTTTCATGAAGGGATGGACGAGGTGATTTCTACCGTAAAGGGCCTACGAAACAGTCATGCAATACATACTTCGAACATTCGTGGCAAACTAAGTGAGAATGCGTTTTCTTATATATGTTTTGTCAATCCTCAATTCTTTTTATCCGACATTCTCATGAGTTTGTATTAATATTTTTTGTAAATATAGCGGAACGAAGTAGAGACCGCAGAAACCAGGTCGAGAACTATATCGAATCCTTTGTTTTGGCGTGTACGAAATTACAGAAGATCGGAGAATCAGTAATGGATGTCACCGGCTCATTTGTACGTGGTAGATACTTATAATTACATACTTTTAGCAAACACTCATCAAGAGTTCATTATTTTGATCGAGCACGTCATGTTATTGTTCAAATTTTATTTTATTTTTTGTATGTAGGAAAACGGTGTGAGCAGCAAACTAAAAGATGCTAGGCACAATGCTGAGTCCCAACTTGAAAATCATAAGAAACTTGGTCTTGACCTTACGAACCTACTTGAAGGGAAAACAAGTGAACTAAAGGAAATCCTTTGTGGAATGCAAAAGACGGCAAAGGAACTCCAAAATGTTATGATCGCTGGTGTAAGTTAAAATTCCTGAGAAACCTTGAAATTTCTTGCTAATATATTGATTGCTTGGCAGAATTGAACCAATAAGATTCAATTTCTTGTGTTTTTTCAGCTTGATGAAATGAACCAGTACGTCGAAAACAGCATGAAGGATGCCACGGATAGGTTTGAAACGGTGGAAACTATTTTGGAAGAAGTGCGGAGTTTCACCGCCACTTTCATTGAAGCTTCCAACCAGAAGTTTGACATGTTGGAAAAGTGCAGCGAAGATTTCCGTGAAAACCAGTCATCCAAAATGAAACTCCTGGAGCGTACAATTAAAGCCATGAAATCCGACATGGAAGGATTTCTCGAAGTAGCCGCCAAGGAATATGAAGAGATTGGAACAGACATGGAAGAATTGAGTAATAAGTTGGATACTGCATATAATAACGGAGCGGCAGGCCTCAGAGATGGAAAAGATGTTGCTAAAGTCGCTAGAGACCAGTATTTTGAGACAAGCAATAGTGTCAACTCTAAAGCCAGTGTAGTTTTGAATCAAATGGTACAGAACATCGATGTTTGCGTTGACAACGCGAAAAGTTCCGTTGACATGATGAATAAATATAGGTCTCAAGCTGACAGTAATAGCTCAAACATAATGCAAGGTTATGAAAAATGTGGTGAGGAAATATCGTCAGACCTGAAAACTATGCGAAAGAACATGAGCAATCAGTTTGAGAATCATACAAATGAGATATCAAAGGTCAGGGATGATTGTCTCGGAACCGTCAAAAGTTTAGGGCAAGGAGAGGATGCTATGGCGGATGATATCGTCCAAGCTGTGGATTCTCATTGTGACGCTGTCAGTAACTACACAGCGAAGGTTACGAGTGGATGCTGCCAACTTGCTGGTAGCGTTGAAGAGTTCTGGGACCAAACCTATCTAACTGACACTCCCACCGGAGCAACGCCTTGTCGAAGAAAATTTGACTATCCCCGAGTATTAAGCGTACCCTCTCCACAGGAATGTGTGCTGGAAAGATATAGGCGCTTCAAAAGGGACGTGCAGTCCGCAATTGATGAGTGTGCCGAGCCAGGGAGTGAAGAAGACGCTGATGACGATGCAGATGGTGTTAAGCTCCATTTGCATCCAGTATCTTAATTCATTTATGTTCCATATTTACGAAAGCGTGAATACAAAATTGTACGGTTATTTTATCTTGTCTGTATAGGCAGTTCTACATGTATACAAAAGCTGTAAAAATGTATTAAACCGCGACTATTTTGCAAATAAAAAGATATTTATATTGGAAAGTTGTTATATGTACCAAGAACATAAATATCTAAAGTTGACAATTTTGTGAAAGTTAGTTATTGGAACGAAAACAAAACCTCGATTAACATTGGTATTATATTTGAGACCCATTTCATTATTGAATCACGGAAAATAGTGTCCTCATTCGGGCAAATTACATAGAATCAGAAATCATTATGAAAAAAAAACTATCAGAATCATTTGCGGAAATTCCCAGACGTCCGCTTCATAATTTTATGAATGAGTACACAGTTACACAAACAGCCTACTACCGTACCTACTGACTTTAGCTTACGTTTTTTTTCACAAATATAATACATGGTTGCATAATTGCTAATTTAACGTGTACCTCTACCTACCTCTATATATGTACCTACAACTTCAGTCGCAAGTCCTCATTTCCTACGCTTTATGATTCAATGGCTTTTCATCATTATACACCATTCATTTTGAAGGATTCCTTAGCGTTATTATTATGCAGCACGCAAGGATATAAACGTGGAGTTGGTATGCGAAGTCACAGCATCACAATCATCATCATCATCATCATCTTGGCGTCCACTTTCGCATTCTTTCAATTGTGTATTATTTGCCACATGTACGCCTTCAACTTGAGTAGCACACAATAAAAGCAGGTAAAGGTTTCAAAGACATGACATGGTCCTTTCGCTTCCCTAGAGAAGCTGACTTTGCCATTGACTAACTAAATGACAAGTGCTCTTTACTGGGGCAGTGTGGATCACTTTTCCTTAACGATCTCTCACACTCACAAGGCAACCCTACTACTTATACGCGATGGTCCTTTTGCCTTGTTCGAGATATTTTTGAGAGTTGGAATTAAGTAATGCTCTGCATAATGTCTGCCTTTCGATGAAACTTTCCCATGATAATATCATATCTCCCCATTTCCCTTCTCTGGGTATTTAAACTTACTGCCACGTCTTCTCAACTGCAATAGTGCTTGCTCGCTCGCTCCCCTTCAAATATTTTTTTTTTCAAGTGTTTGCTTAAGCTGACAAACGAACTAACGCAACTGCTTGTGCTTACTTCGTCGTCATCGCCCTTTTTCTTCATGAGAGAATTTCTCTTTTGTCATTTTATGATGCAACTCAGGCACACATGCAACTTGAACAACGTCCCTTTCTTTCTTCGTCAGTGTCTCCAAATCATTTTTACGTTCCTGTGAGAAGCATTTTTATGCTTTTATGAGGCAATATATTACTCAAACCCTTGATACTTCTCCTATTCTTCCAAAATCCGGGCATATGCAAAATGAAGGGGAAATGGATCGCAGATCGCACTAACTTCCAAACTACTTGGGCGCAACTGCCAACCTTCCAACCTGCGCATAAATAGTACTAAATACTACTCACAAGACAACTCGAAGCCTAAAACTTTTTCGCTTGCGCAATTTTTACTGTATTGCTGAGTTTTGGTCAGCAGAGAAAAAACAGTGAATTGATGGAAAATTCTCCAGCTCCATTCCCATTCTGCCTCTCCGTATACGTAAAACTTCATCTTCATTTCAATTTCTGACAAGACTGCATAAAAAATCCTCGTGTACGTGAATATGCTTCGCACTACAAGTTTTTTGGACAAGGTAAAGCTTATTTTTTCCTTAATCTCGATACGACCACTTCTATATATGAATTCATAAATATCCATGTGAATAAATACCACACAACACAACATCTTCTGTCAACATCACCATCTTTGTACAACTCTCGATAGCACACACACACATGAAAAAAGTACTATTATTATTAGTAGTAGTAAGTAGGAAGAGAATGAAACGGCAAAGACCATGAAAATCCAAAAAAATATGCTCATTGTTCTCTACGACGACGACGCTTTTTATGAGCTCAGAACGCTCAGACTGATTTTGTAGATACGATTCTCGAACAAAGTAAGTAAGACTGTTGCTGTTCAAGCAACGCTGCTCATGATACTTATTGTGGGATGATGATGGTGTTTTTTTTCTGTTGAAGTGCATACCCCATCGCTATTATTATATACGCAACGGTGCTGCTGGTTTTCCTGCATTTGAAATTGAAAGGTTAAAAAAAATCTACTTAAGTAATGTATTTGAGTTTCGCTTCCCTCATTTGCTCCACGCGTATGCATTTTCTCATGATTCATGGTTGTGATACGAAGGAGGCTTAAGTGATGATGATGAACACTCTCACCTCACCACACCGTTTCCCATTTTCCCCCAGAGGAGTTTCATAACGATTCAAAGGATTTTGTCTCTTTCAGGATCAGGAGAGAATCATGACGTGTGGTACGTTTGTTTCGATACGATACATCGTCATCTTTCATTCCATCGCATTGATATCTTCGGGGAGATTTGCAAGAATGAGGATGAAGTTGCAGCGCAGCGTAGGCATTTATTTCTCAATACGCTGCTGTTTGCTCAATTCCACGTACTCCATCACAATTCACTGGCATTACTACGCCACGACGAGAGAAATATCTAAATCGTGTAATCCCAGAATCCAAATCCACCTACCTACCTTTTTGGTTCATGTACTCCCAGTCTGCTCAGAGAGAAAAAACGAAGGAGGAAAAACTTGTGTCTCGTCTGCTTCACAGTGTTCATGTGAACTGCTCTCTGTTTTGTGAATAGAGTTCAAGGAGAAACGTGAAATGATTCTTTTTGTGCAGCGATGATGATGACGATAGTGATGATGATGATGACGCTGCGATGCTGCTGCTCTCATCCCATCTCCAACAACCAGTGAGTGAAGCCAGCTCAGCTTCGTAGCCCCTCTTTAAAGTCCAGGCAGAGACAGACGAACCAAAACCCGAGTCAGATAGAGAGATGAACACGGCAGTAAGTTTTTGATGATGCTGATGTGATGTCGAGGATGTACTGTTTGCACAACCAGTTTAATTCAGCCTTTTGAAGGGAACACAGCAGCAGAGCAGAGGTTTGTCCTGTCCTCTCGAGATGGATGGATGAATGGTGTTTTTACCTGAAAAACTTTGTGCGATGAGGGGATCTCTCAAATAAAATTCTTTTTTCCTGTTACGGCTCAATAAAAATTGTTTCCCCATTCAAATGTTGTTTTCGCATTTTCTGCATATGCATAAAATACATTGTTTCGACAGCTTCCAAGATAACCAAACAAGGAAAAAGAGTTTGCCAAAAAATAAATATACGCTTCTTCACTCGTATCAGTATATGAAGAGCGATTGATTCATGCGAACAATAAATAAGTAAATCTAAGCTAGGGATGTTGTTTTCCCCCATACATTTCATTCATAACATGCTAAAATTAATAAGACGAATACTACTCAGAGAAGTTTCAGAGTGGGGAAAGGTTCATTTCTTCCCTTCTCTTGTTCATGTCGTTCGACAGGCAAATTCATTCGGTGAAAGCAAGCAGAGTTCTGTTTGAAGCGCATGCATATTGCATTATGAGACGGAATTGAGTTCGTCCTCTGCACCATACGGGGAAACATGGAACGAGAATCAGAGAATACATAGCTGAGCCACCGTCGTCACCCATCCTTGCCATCGAAGCAGACGAAGGCAAACCCTTCTTCCGGAATACCGCTAGGAGGCAAGCAAAGGGTGGTGTGATGATGGTCGTCCTTACCTCCCTGCTATAAGCAAAGCTTTTTTTTTCGAGGGCGTAATGATAGAAAAAGTTTCAGGCTTTCAGAACTTCGTCTGTAGGAAAAAGCTTATGTGATTCTCTCGTTCTTGCACGGCTGGGGCTTCGAAAGTAAGTAAGCTCCTACCCTACTAGAAATGAACGAGCAGCTCCTGAAAGAACCTTTTCAAGAAGGAGTATTCACAAGGAGCAAAAGCTTTTTTCCCCCGATGAAACTCCTCGTTCTTTTTGGAGGAGTACAATCAAGTAAAACTTACAGACTTTTTCCCATCTCGATGCGATGATGGCAAAGTAGAAGGCATCGAGAGGGGTTGCTGCTGCTGCTCTTCAAAGTTTTTACTTTTGCCTTGGCTGCTGGCTTATTGAGTCTGATAAAAAAAGAAGGAATGTAGTAGTGAAGTAAGACGAACTAGCAAGCATAATATCGCATTGCCTGGTTCAGATGGAGGAAACAGAGAATTCCATTTCACATGGATGGTGTGCTTCTCTGGTCGATCCCCCAGCTTTAACTTTTTTTATACGATGGTAGCAGGCCTTAGAAATTGAGCGTGATAAAAACAAGCCCATTCCTTCGTTTTCTGTTGGCTTCAGCTTTTGGCCGTAATGTAATGCTTACGATGGGACTCAATTCAATGCACTGGCTCTTTTCCTTCGTTTTTGTTCGTGCTCAAGCCACATGAAACAAGGCTTTTCCTCACGAGAAGACTAGAAAACTTGAAGCGTTTTCTGCGTTGTTCGTTGTCGTAATAAAAAGTGATTTGATTGCGTTGCGATGCGATGCAAAAAAAACTTTACATTACGCTTATGTATGCAAGCGAGAGGAAAAATTGTGAACTTTGCCTGTGTGAAGCATTTTTTCTGAGAGTTTTGCTCTGACTTGGCTTTCCATTTGAGAGAGGAATGAATCGCATAATAGGCAGAAATGGCAATGGCACGAAATGATAACCTAGCCAAGTGCCAGTGAGCGAAGCCAGCTACGCTGCCACCATCACTTGTGAAGCCAAAGTTAAATGCTGAAGTTGTGTAAGTTTCTTCTTCCTTGCTCGTGCTCTGCCTGCCTGTTTCTTCTTACTTAACTATGCCTATGTAATGCCCCAAACGGAGTTTAGCTGCATGGGGAAAAAAATATGTGTCTTCAGGAATAAATGCATCGGTGGTGGTGGTGGTTGGTGGTGCACAAATACGAGAGTGTACATCACGGGCTCAGCAGCAACCACCACCGATGATGATATGAGTCCAAAAAACTTGGTGCAATTACATACAGGCGAAGCAGAGCTCCAAAACTTCACTCACTCGCTCGTTCATACTTATTATTCTCTCGCTTTGGTCGAGGCATCATATTAACTAGTGGACAAGAGAACGGAATGCTGAGAAGGCTCTTATTGTAGTTCGAACTGAGCACACAGTCACACAGGAAAAAACATTTTCAGCTATGAAAAAACATCCATCAAACAAAACTTGAGTGAGTGAGCGAGCAGAACGGAAAACAGACATGAAAAATGCTAACTAAGTAGCATTGCACTAGGCCAGGCCATGGCTTTGCTGACTAACTCACATTAACCAACTTAAACTCTCGAAAGCTCCAACAAACCATCATTATCATTCAAGTATTTCATTTTGCCTTGTCTCATTTTATTCGTTTGTCATTCCTCGCAAACATTTTCACATCGCAGCAAACATGCACCATTTTTAGTGGTGGTGGTAGCACTACGTTGTCGGTCGGCACATATTACGACCATCCACACGGTTACTACTACGCTCACAAAAGAACTTTGCTTTTCCATTCGCAGCCCAAGTTAGCGATTCATGCAAGAACATTCATTTCGTTTTTATTGCCAGCAGCAGCTCATATATTCACATCGCATATCCTTGGTTCACTTCAGTATCGTTTTGTGTACCAGAGAGACAAGAGGAAGGGTTCCTGTCGCTCCCCTTCTCCTCATCTATCTCCTCATTTTTTTAGCCTCGTCCAGCAAAAACAGGCAAGTCACACACAAGCACGTACACACACAATCTACGTAGAAAACTTGAGGATATAAGCTTCAATCCTTACACATCGCTCCCGTTACTTGGCCACTACCAAGGCATCCTCCTCCTAAAAGTTCTATGTTTTCATCTTTTCCATTTCCACCACCACCACCACTACTACTACTTCGACTACCATTATTATTATCATCGCCATAGCAGAGAAGGGAGGATCGCTTCGTCCACCAACGGATCCAAGGCAAATTTAATAGGAAAAGACGAGGCACAAGAGAAGGGAACGGAAAAAGCCTTGAGAAACTCTTCTCAATAGATCTTTTTCCCCCTTTTCTACTTCCCTTTACTACAAAAAAAGAACGTTGCTCCTGCTTCGTCTATTCAGATCTGCTTTGCATGTTCTTGCTGCTGGTAGGAAAAGATGTTCCGTGTTCAGTATCTCTTCCGAGGAGAATTTTTGTCTTGTGATGCGGCTGCTGAGGCTCTAAAAACATAATAGGGGAGCCAAGCCCAGAAGTAAAGTGAGTGAGTGAGTGAGTGTGTGTGCATTTTTTCACGAGATCAAGTCCGAGAATACCGAGAACTTGTTAGCAGTACGCGTAGTGAGCCATTGGAAAAACAGAAAGTTCCCAGTTCCCTTTTGCATGCTCTTACTCATCCGTAATGATGATCATCATCGCTAGATCCGTATTCCTTTGAAGCAGTACCATAGTCGTCATCCTCCTCTCCCCGAGAGAAACTCTGGGAATTCAAACCGAAATCCTGTCAGTATTGGGGAGGAACGGCTCGGTGGAGCATCTCGCATTTCACTCTGTCCCTCTCGCTCATCATCTCCGATTCCATTCCTTGTTCACTGAGGATAAAAAAAGGCTGGCCCCTTGGAGGAAGAGAGTTCATTTTTGCCTCTTGCAGGGAAAACCTGAAGGAAAACTGCATCATCGAGCAGTGCAAGAGAAGAAGGAGGGTAGAGAAGTGCATTTTCCTCTGGTGCAGTGCAAAGTGCAACTTGCAAAAAATATTTTAGATAGAGACAAAAACAATAATAATACGGTGGTATCTAGTTCCTTTAAGAAAAAACTTCGTTCCCTGAGTGAGGTGCGGTACGGAGGCCGTTTCAGTGCCGTTAAAAAACCTTTGTTCGCAGTTAGAAAAGGTAAATGATGCATCAGTACATACTCTCAGAAATATTTCCTACGCAGAAAAAAAACATCCCAAATTCGAAAGTTTCTACTTCTCGTGAGCCCAGTCGGATGTAGGCATGTCGAATTGCAATATTCTTATTTGTAGTTTTTTTTCTCATTTCCTCTCGTTACCAGTACCTAAGTATGAGTGGTGGTGCCTGAATATTATTATACTGATATGATATGATTGACCGTGAGCCTAGCCAATGCCAAACATGATGCCTTTGAGTTGAATAGAGTCAACATTTGCTTAAATGATCATTCTTGTTAGTAGGAAAATCATTAATTTGCCATGCCATACGAGCAGCTAAAATTTTGGGTGGAGGTAAATACTCCATGCATGGATGTAAGACACGCCACCACATGCAGTTTTCGCATGTTGTTTTGTGCACATGCAATCTGGAAGGAAAACTGTCGCGAAATGGGATAACGATCTGCTTATATCTATCTCCCATTTTTTTACGTGTCCCATTGGAACGGTGTTCGATGCAAAGTGTGTCTTGCATGAATTCATCTGTACATTTCTTTTTCAAAACTGCTTCTTCCCTCTCCAAACCGTAGAAATTACTTGCTTAGAACCTTGCCTTAATTCCCAAGGGGGAACTCACTCGAAGGCAATCTGCCTTGATAAATACTTCAAAAGTCGAAGAGAAAGATCTTAAGTTCAGATGTTCGGTTCAGTTCTTTGTGAAGTGTCCGGTTTTTACGGTGTCTGTCATTTATATTTATTGATGATGCCTTCTCTTTTTCTTTTGCATGAAAGATTTTCTTTTATGAATTTATCCACCTTTCCCACAATAAAAGTTTTGGTGAGGGATTAGTTTTTCACTGAAGGCATGCTATTCAAGGATATTTTTTCCCTTCTCCAATTTTTTTTTCTTCAGTCTTTACAATCCCTTGTTCTCTGTTCCCAGGGAAAAACGAGAACCTCTCGGGCTGGCTTATGCTTATGAAATCGATAGAAGAAGAAAAAAAGGTCTGTCCGATGCAATATGCAATCCATGTAGTAGTAGTAGTGGTGGTGGTACTAGTGTGTCGAACAAAGTTCTTCATGGGTCGTCTTTACGATGGAAGGGATGAAAAACTGAAGCTGGCGGAGCTGAATATAAGGGAGGAAAAAAAGTAGGCTTGCTTATTTTATGATTTTGCTTTTTGGGAACACTGACTGACTGAGACGAGAGAAGGAGAGGACCTTCCCTTCCTTCTTCACCATACATTTTATATTTGTGGATGAACCCAAGCTATTCACTTTTTTCACAGAAGTGAACGAACGATTTTCGTAGGGGAAAATATGGAATATGGTAATGGACAAAAAAAAGAAACTGACGGAGGAAGGGGAACAGAAACGGGAACAAAGTTGGCTGGCTATAGAGAATTGGAAGAAAATAGGGAAAAAGTTGAGCTGGTTC
This sequence comes from Tyrannoseira gladiata, assembly GCA_027744355.1. Taxonomy (NCBI): domain Eukaryota; kingdom Metazoa; phylum Arthropoda; class Collembola; order Entomobryomorpha; family Entomobryidae; genus Tyrannoseira; species Tyrannoseira gladiata. Next base: position 13,045 of record JAHZNH010002212.1, read on the forward strand.
TATCGTATCGTGTGGCTGGTGGTGGTGGTTGTAGTTAAGTGCTGGTGTAAAAGACGAAGAAGAAAGGTTTTTAAGGTCTTTTCAAAGGTGTTACTATTGCTCGCATTCACACGCACAGTTTTTCCGAAGGAGAAAAGACAAAGAAATTTTTTCATTGTTGGATGCATAATATTCACTCAGAATTTTTTCCCCTGAGAGATTTCCTAGGGGCGAAGGTACGTAGGTATTTGCGATTGCATTTTGGTAGGTATTGGGAAGGCACGGCTTGGGCAAGGCACTCGTAATGAAACAGTATTTTTTTATTGTGAAGTGTGGTCTGACTGATGGACGAACGAACGAGTGCAGTGCATTGCACTATTACTCGTTGCTGATGATATGAAAGCCCATAGGTATAGATAGCAAAGCCAATTTTTACTGCAAGCAAATCGTACTAATGATAATACGAATATGTCTATAAGTAAGTACTTAGGATTTCGATGGTGGTGGTGTGGTGGTGTTGATGATCATGGGAGGCAGAAACCAAAGGTAAACCACTCTTTCTTTCTGGTTTAACCTGAAGTGAACCTGAAAGTGCTACGGTGCAAAAGAATATTATTACGTTAGGGTTTGTTGAAGTTACTCACTCATTCACTAATGCAGCGTAACAACTGTTTCATGTGATGATGATGATGATGATGATAGTGCTATAGTCGTTCCTTCTTGCCTCAGCGGATGTTTTCACTTCAATCAGGTTAAAGACGGTGATTGTAGTCATAAAACTTCATTCCGCAGAAAAAGTCGGGGAAAGTTTCCAAAGCCCCGAGATCGAGATGTAAATACTTAATGGCCGGGGTTTTAATGGCTCTTCTAAGCGTTGAAATGACTGAGCTTCCGTGTGTATTCGTCGTGGGGAAAGATGAGAAAAGCGATGGAACAAAGGCGAAAGGAAGAGTGGTATTGCTGTTGCGCTGTGATATATGTATGATGCACTTGCTCACTCGGTTCGGAGTTTTTATGTGTCACGTGTACAACAAAGAGAGAGAGAGAGAGACAAAGAGCAGGCGTTTCCGCAAACTTGCATATGGACGACAAATGGGCACAATGATGTCGTCGTTGTCGTTGTTTTCCCCGATGACTAGATTCCGTAGTCATATGTCTTACTGATTTGGCAGGATGGGAATGTCCTTTCATGTTTGGCTGATTTTTAAAGTGATGGTGATGACGATGATCTGATCTCATCATTTAAGCATTGATTGGTTTCCACTACGTCATGTTCAAACAAAGATTTGGAAAATAGTGATTGCAGAACTCATGGATCACGATTAGCGCGACTGGAACAAAGACAACTTGTTATAAATAAGTTTGCTAGGGTAGATAGGCAAAAGATGGTTGGAATGTAATATGGATGGAACAAGGAATAATAACATTTGGTTGTGATAGAGATAAGTTAAGTCCGCGTTTTTTTTACTACGCCGACACAAAAAAAGCTTAATTAGCATTTATCATTAATGTTTGTGGCGATATGCACTGGCTAATTGAGAAGAGGCGTGAGAGTCAGAAGCAGTAAATAAGGAAAGTTTTTAGAGGTGTTAAAATGGATTTATGGGCTGTGTGTTTGTGTGTGTATGTATCTCTATGAATTATGTATGGTTTCGAAGCTTAGGGCATTTCTACTGGGCAACATAGTTATATTTGAATGTATTATGTAGCAATGATGATAATGGTGGCTGGTGGTTAATGATGGAAAGAAAAAGTCTGAAAATGAATTCGTTTCATTTCATTTTTTTCTGTAGCCGTATAAGGCAGACCTGGTGTGAAGATGAATTTCTGCACTGAGGGGATCGGCACAACAATCAGCGTGAATCAGGTGGAGGCTGATGGATACGAAGCGCAGAATCTTATCACAAACGATCTCAGCCTACAATCAACTCGAGGTTTTATGACGGACACGTTCGTTCGTCCTCCCGTGACGATATCAATCAAGTTCCCGTTCTGCATAGAACTTAGCCACATTGTCATCAGTCCAAAGGTTGGAAGGCAATCATCCTCTGGGTTCCTTATTCATACGGAGACCAGCTATAAGGTAGATTGACAACAGACACAAATGTTAATATTTATGCTGTTCCCTGCAGCTTATTACTTAAGGTTGGTTCGCGTTATTACTCCCGAGAGTGATTTGAAAATAATAGAAAGAAATGTCTTGTTGTTTGCTTTCTAGAGCTGGACAAAAGACCATAACGGCCCCGTTTCCACACATTTGGTTGCGAAGGAGTTTGTGAACACTCCTGTACCGGATGTCATCGTGTTCCGAAATCCTCGTTTCTTCCTCCGACGACCCTTTTCCTCGCTTCCAACTGAGGAGTACACGCGTTACAAGAATCATGAAGTGATGTTTAATCTGAAACATCCTTCTTTCAATGCATGCGAGCGAGTCGTGGGTCTAGACATTACGATATTAAAGGTTGCCGACTCATCCATCCCAGCTATTGGAGGGGTTCAGGTGTGGGGTCAGCCGTGCATTCGTTGCTCACAAGATCAGGTTGAGAAGTTGTACAAGAGTTGGAGCCGCATAATTCGTCGTGGGGACACATACTGTCCTCCTTTGTTGAGCAAAGTTGAATCAACGGTAAGGAGCGGATCACAATAATAATAGAGCATCACAATAAAACAAGAGAATTATTTTCCTGCAAAGTAAATACATGTGGCAAAAGTTATCGTGGTTGTTTAATCATTTGTTCAATTATTTGTTTAGGATGAACCATGTCAAGCAAAGAAACCGAAACTCTCTTCCGACTCCACCTCTTCTTCCTCCTCCAGCCTTTCTATTCCAGACGAATTCCTGGACGCCATCACATACGAGATTATGTGTCAACCCATACGCCTTCCATGTGGTCTTGCAGTGGATGCAATCACTCTGGAGAAGTACTATGCAGAAGAAGCAAAATTTGGTCGCTTACCCAACGACCCATTTACCGGTATAACTTTCACGGAAACTTTAAAACCAGTTGCAGACGCCGCTTTGAAATCCCGAATCGACTTCTTCGTCACTCAAAACGCGGATGATGAGGCTATCATGAATCTTCCTAGGAGCCTAGGCACCAGCCGCCCGCCTTCTCAACGCAATAATTACGTATTTAGAAATCCTAACCTGAACTGTGCCACTAGCACAATCAGCAGCAGTCGCCGAAGACAAACGACATTCAGCTCATCGGGATTCACAAATCCTGATCTCTTTGACAAACCAATCTATGCAAAAGAAGGAAAGACTTGCAATAATGCCGATCAAAAAGACAAATGTACAGTATCTTCGAGTAGTCAGGACTCTGATGATCTACTGAACTTCGAAATATTCAAGATTTTGGCTTCCGAGCCTCCATACTACACTCCCAAGATGTCGAGTAATAACAGCCCTAGTAGAGTTAAATGCAAGGACTGTAGCCTTCCGATTAGTATGAAGCACGGTATATCTACCTTTTACATTGGTCTCTGTGACCATATCATTCTATGCAG
>JAHZNH010002213.1:0-24122 GCA_027744355.1 Tyrannoseira gladiata
TATCCATAATTTCTTTTTAACATGGATAAAATGATAATCTTTTTTCCATGTTAAAAAAGAATTTATCCATGTTTTTCCCATGGAAAATGTTTTTACATAATCGCACCCTGGTAGCAGCAGTGCATCTCCCCACAAGTATTGCATTTTTTGCTTCCATTTTTGATCCTTCATGGCTTGTTTGTTTTTTTGTGTAGTGCTAAGCAGCGGCTCCTGTCCTGCATGAACGGAAAGGGACAAGCTCAGCCACAAATCAGCATTCGACAGGTATATAAATACCTTTTGAAGCATTTTATCTCGTGTGGCGAGTTCGACTTGACTAGCGGCCGCCTGGGCAATTGTTGTTTAAGATACATCTATCCATCCCGATCAAGTCACGTCCTCCTCATTGACTGGAACAACCGACTTCTTTTACACCTCATACTTTTTGTTCGTCCTTCGAGGAGTCATTGATTATGCATGCGCTTACATCTTCATTCTTCTTAATATGGCGAGGCAGTATTGACTGTGGTCGTAGTCGTTGTCGTACTTAGTTCGATTATCCAGCCAAACTCATCGTGGCCACGCTCACCACTCAGGAAAAATCCTTTTTTTTCTTTTCTTGAACACAATGAACGGAAGAGCAATTTTCGCTGATTGTGAACCATGACTCACATCGTATTGAAAACCAGATGGCAATGGCGCACTCTCCAAGCAATATCCTCCCTCATCGCGGTTGTCTCCTTAGCCATTTAGATTATTCGATGAATAATTTCATGGTTAGATTAGCAAATGAATTAGATTTTTTCTCTGGCTCGCTTGATTCTACAGCCCCAAAAAAATCCTTCGTGATTACGATTACAATTCGTACGTTTTTTTTGTAATATTTAAGTCATTGTCCTTCCCATGATAGCTCCGTCGTGTGGCAACAACCATCGTTTTCATGCAATATTTGTTTAGATTGTTGGGCTTGTGTTGTGATATCTCCTTACCGAATGAGCATGTCCATCTAGAAGGATTTCATGATCACATGTCCGCATGCTTTATGCCATTTATTTGTAACTCTTCAGTATTCTGCCTGGGAGTATGTTTAAAATTTTCTTGTTTCAAGACGCACAGTAGAGGATTAGAGAAAGGAGAAGTTTCAAGACGAAAAAATTCGTCAAGACTTTGCGCTTATGAATCAGTTTTACCTCAGCTTGCATGCAATGCAGACGATGCCCCATAAAATTTCCTCTTGCCTACGTGTCCATTTAATTCCGAATGAGTATCAAACCTGAGTATTATGTCATGCAAAATACTTATAATATTACACGGAAAGGAGCAAATGCATTGGAAGATTCGTTTAGGAAAAAGTAATTTGACTTTGCCTTTTTTCTCCTTGCCAGATTTTCAAATGTTCACAAGCGCATATAAAAATATAGGTATTCTGGTGTAGCGGTTGACATTATCGTATTATTGTTTTGTTCAAAACTTTTTATACTATTACTACTACCATACTACCACCACTGCAGCCATTTCCCCATTAGTCGTCATAATTGTGTTTAGGCAGGCAAGCAGATGATTAAAAACATAAATCTGAAGATTTGGATTGGGAGTGAACGAAAGGGTGACATTGATCTTCCTTAATTTATGGTAGTCAGGAAGGCATTGCTTAGCGGGAGGTTTTAAATGAAAGAGCTTTTGTGTGCAGAATCGGGGGATAGTTAGTGCGGTGCTCATTCAGTTGGATGGACACGGATGCTGGGAGTGAATATAAGTAGTATGCACTTTTCTTATGAGAGCTTCTAAGCCCGGTCCGGCAAGATTATTCACCCCCACTACTACCCAAGATCTTTGGTACTTAGAATATTTTAATGCCAATTACAAATTCTGTATGCTTGAATTTATAAGTGACAGAATCTTCGGTTTTAACAAAAGCGTTTCCATTCAATGCCAAGAGTTAATGTGGAGATTTGCAGAAGGGATTTTTAAATAAAATCTTACGTGATGGTCACGGGCAATGAACCATTTTTTAAAATCATTGATATACATATTTTGTCTGCGCAGTTCATGCATTATTAAATGGAATTATTAATATTAAGTGAGGATATCGAGTAGTCGAGTTACATAAGTATATGACCTCATTGAAATGACCTCAAGCATAGAAAAGGGGAAAACCGATAATATCAAGCCTCTAGCCAATAATCAAATCAGATTGAACCTCCTCTTGAAATTAAAATGTCTGCGATTATATTGTAAAATTGATAATTTGTTTTGTTTCTAATTTCGACAGGTGTTATCTCTTGGATGTAAGGTGCCATGATATTGAAGGAAGTAGAATGCAGCCGTTAAAGTACACACCATTTTAAAGGATTACACAATTATCTCCCAGCAGCTCATCAAAATTGCAGCAAAACGTGTCTCCGTTTTGGTAGAAGTAGATTTAGTTCAGACCCTAGCAATAGCCTTCACACAGATCAATGCTCTTCTTATCGTCATGAAATCAAAATGCCAGGATGTCCTGATGGATGCTGACACTAAAAGGTTACAAATCAATTTTTTATGTATAATTTGAACTTCTTATTAGCGGGCGCTTCACACGTACTGTTCAAAGCTTCTCTTTCTGAGCTCATACAGTAATCGCAACTTCATCACTTAAGTTGCGGGTTCACACACACTAATCGTCGTCTTCTTTTCATTTTCTCTGATCATATGATCCGCCGCGGCTCAAAACTTGAGCAACCGTAAAATAAATTGAAGAAGTGCTTTATTTCAATCAACTTGCTCGTCAGCTGAAATCCTGGAATATGACGCTAAGATGAAACTAGTGCGGGTGCGGATTAACGCACAAGTATGAATGAGCAAAGGAGAAAAGGAAATTATCACGAGAAGCTTGCGTATATCCAAAATTTATTTTTTTTTCTTCCTAAAATGTAGTGTGAATCGGCCGCTATACTGGCCGTTTTTTATAGCTTTGCACCTCATGACTTTTTAAATACACAGCAGCGCTCTGCTGCCGCTTGCGATTGTTGGATATCATCTGTGTTTTATTTACATCGATGATATGAAAGCTTGGGTTGCGTTGGTTTTCTATTTTACTTTGTTTACGTTTTGAATTTGGTCATGTGCGTCCAGCAAAGCTGAATGTAACAGTTGCCTAGGCGTAGGTGCATAGCTATAAAAACGGCCGTAATTATCACCGTTCATTTCTGAGGACCATTTCGCTGACTTTTATTTTGGATAGAAACTCCAGTCAAGAAGAGTGCAAACAGAAAGAGGACTCCGCGGAAAATACCAAAATGGCACTGGACGACCTTACACGTCAGGTAATGTATAGTTTTTTTTAAAACTATTATTGCTTACGCATTTTCCTTACTCATCGATTTAAAAAATTAATGCTAGATCATCGCATCTCGTTACAAAACACCGGACCTCATAATATCACTGTTCTCATTGAAGTGTGACAGGTGCATACTTGTTTACTTGATTACTTGATCGAAACATTGAAAAAAAACATTGCAAAACCCGTAAAGTACGTGAAAGGTCACGATGTTAAAACCCTTACTTTACTTTACTAAACCTATACCACTCTGCTGCATCTTCGTTGATGATGATGCAATAAGGAGGAGTGATTAAATTGACAAAATAGCTCGTATTTTTCCACTTTCTTAAAGAGATCCATTATCTCGTCAGAGATAGATACTTTGGCGTTTCCTCTCCTCCTTCGCGAACTCTATTAAGGAGGGTAAGTGATTGTCAACGGTGATTTCACTCAAATCTCACTTCTATCGGAAGTTTACTACCACGGCAAACAGGAGAAAAGAGGGGGAAAGGAAATTTCAGCTCTGATGATAGCTGATACCAAGAAACTCATCATCCCATCGAAATCTGAACTTCCCAGCAATTCCTTTTTTCACTAGGTGTAAGCAACGTGAGGGGTGAAAACGCACCACTCCACTACTACACCATTCCACCACCGATTTTCTCTTCTTTCTTCTTTCAAGTATCAATATATTCCATGAAAAACAAACAAAGAAGGTGGTTAGAGTCAGACAACTTGACTTAAGTAAGTTGCCTGTCAGTTGCTATTAGTTCGGATAAAAAAGTGAAAGGCATTGTCGCCCCATGCTCGTAAAGCAAATAACCCGACTCTACTTCTATTCTTGCTTCCTCCAAAAAAAGAAATAGAGAGTGAAACATCCCGTAAAGTCATTTTTTTCTGATGTGATGGGAGCACCACCAACCACCATTACCACCGCACAGACTAGCCTTGGAATGGAATGATGGTGATCTTCTTCTCCTTATTCATCCCTTCTTAGTGGAAGCGTTACGATCTATAAATATATTATGGACGCAGACGAAGGAGCAGCAAAAGCAATAGGATCTGATCTGATCTGAAAGTCTTAGCTCCATACGGAGAGCAGAGGGTAGAAAAATGTTGCTCAAGTTTGTTTGAGATTTATTATTCTTCATCCCTTTCCCCTCTTCCAATGGCGATTTATGTGGGGGTCTTTTCCTCTCTGGGAAAGATATAGATTTAAGTTGACTTGAATGATACCTGTTGTTGTGGCTTATAGGATATTGCCTTTTTATTCAATAAAAGCGACAGACAGTAACCATCCTTCACAGTTTGTTGTTGTTGTTGGTGGTGGTGGTGAATCTTCAACACGACTCACTAACCTTTTGGTATGCGTTACCAGCATATTTTCCACATTCCTTTCCTTGTGTTTACCAATCTCGATCCTTTTTTTAATGGAACAATGGATTCGGAAATGGTGTTGATGCTGCTCATGATGATGATCATGATGACTGGAAATATTTTTATTTACTTTCTAAAAGGAACGGAAGTAAGGATTTAACGATGCTTCGAGATGCTTATAAAGCCATTTTCTGAAACAAACGATTGCTCCATTAAAACTGCACATGCATAACCTTTTTTTTGCATTTTCGACGTGTGAAGATTATTTAATGCTGGTCTGTACAGCACAAGATGGTATGATATATATATTTGATGATGATGCTGAAGAAGAGAAGAGATGCCTTATGGGAAGGGAATTAAATTGTTATCTATTGTACTCAATACGAAACGAACATGGGAACCGTGAAATTGAATGTCAGATAAAAAAATGTTTTCTTCTAAGCACGCCACATCTTCCATCAAATCATACCGGGAGCTACAACTTACATGCTCGCAGCGCATCACATCGAACAATTTCTTTTTTTTATATATTTCTGACGTTGCAGCGAAGCCATGCAGAAATTATTTAACGCAATGCTTCTACAACAGTTTAAAACAATTGAAGCATGTGAATTGTTAAATGGCCAAGGAGCTTCTCCACAATCACTGAGGTCCATCTTTCCCCTTCCTCAGATAACATTTCTACTGTGCACACTACATTCTCATAAAACCGCAATTATCTAAAATACTGTAGCAGTCTTTCCTACTTGGACAAACATTAAAATTTCTTGGCGTTTTTTCTGATAGATGAGAACCAAAAAATTTGCTTCGTATTTTACTCTATTGGAGAGCGTCATCTATCAAGTATTTTTCAGTGAGCCAGAGCATAAGCATCACCAAAGAGAGATGAAACTAAACAGGGTACATCGCATTTCTATGCTTACATCAGCAACGATCTCATGATTTCCGGTGGTAATGTGTTGTTGTTTCTTTCTTAAAAGCTTTGGGGAGATATTTATCAGTATGAATCGTGTCTTATAAAAAAATCGTAGAGTTCCTAGTATGTGTAATACGCGAAGAAGAAAAAAGGTTGGTATTACGTACGACATGTTTAAAGTAGGTTCAATCCTATAATTTATTTTTGAAATTAAATTTTTTCTCGTTCCAACCCCTCGCTCATCCTGGCATTGGCACACATTGGTTCTTTCATTTAAATTGGTGCGTAAAGATTGTTTTCCAAAAAATACAATTCACCTATTAATAGAACAAGATTTGAGCTTGTAATAATTTCAACTTTGTTTTCGGATAGTGCTCTTCAGAAATTCTAATTGGTTAACTTAATACCCTGTAAGACTTATTTATGCACATCCCCAGCATCAGAAAACATACGACGGCGAGGAAAGAATCACGTTTGTTTGATGTATTGCTTTAATTGCCCACATGTATTTTTTCCTAGATAAGAGTGGAAAACACATTCTCATTTTATCCTCAATGAGTCCGTTTTGTTCAGTTCTTTGTGAAATCGCCAATTTACTGCCATTACATCAACTTTTTGTACTCTTTTCTCCCAGATTTGTAAACGATAATTGCGCAGCTTACATATCTACTCCTAGGTTTAAGTATAAAATTAAAACAAAGACATATTCAATCCAAATAGAGTAATGGTCATAGTGGGAGAAGGCAGACAGACAGGTGAGTATTCGGCTCTGTTGCTCCTTAAGGAAAAATTGATAGTGCCAGCCAATTTACTCTAGTTGTGTATTTTTCCTCTCCGAAAGATTTTCGTTGTTGAAAAAATCTTAGCTAAGTAGACTTGGAGTTGCATAAAGTACCAATTTCCTCTCACAGTGTTTTTTATGTAAGCGATAGTATCAGTTTTAATCAAGAGCACTTCAACATAAAAGGGAGAAACGGATGAGAAAAAAATATGGGTAACTTTACGATGCGATGTAGGTATGCCTGGTCTGGCTTGCGTGTTCTAGTGATTTATTGATATTAAGCAATATAAAGTTCCCATTGTATTTTATCAAATTCACCATAGCCCCTGGTCTAGCCCGACGTAGTGATTATTATTAAAGTTTCGTTCTTGGCCGAGCTCACTTGTTAGCATAGCAGAGTACATCAGTAACGGGCTCTGACTGGGACGTATAGAATATTTTCCCTGGATTTGACACTTTTAACCTGTTAACTATGCCTCATTATATTGTTTGTAATGAAGAATGATGGAGAACAGAGAGCCTGATTGTTTTCTTTGGACTCAAATGCATGAATGCACTGGCATGCATGCAACAGCTTGAAAAAATCCTTTTCATTTAAGTGTTATTCCGTGAGAGGATGCAGTATTATAGACACTTGACATGCAATAATAAAATGCCGAAATAGCACATTCACTCCATGTATTACCTTTTTTACGAATTTTTCATTTTTTGTTCTTGCCTCCAAACCACAATAAATAGAGGGCTGAATTGTAACGTGGACGAACGAGTGAGTTGGGTTAGATGGGCAGGTACTAACACAGGAAGCTAGAGGTTAAGATACCAGGATGGAGAGAGATTTCTTTAGGAATTTTCTTTGTCTTTATCTAAAACTTTCAATCAAACTGGCATGTTTTATGTCATCAGAGGGAAACAATTAAACTGAAATCAAGGCTAGAAATTGCTGAGAAGAACTATCATCCCTGATTGCATGGTTAATTTGTAAAGTTGGAACGGAAAACATTATTGCTTTTTATTGTTTAGTCAAAAATAATTTTGCTGAGTGGGACGGGTATAATTAATTTCTAATCACTTATAATTAAGTCCACGTGCATATGGCAATTTTTTATGGTGCTTTTTTTTCTTCAGTAGTTTCTTTCGTGGATCCATTTATACACATCATCATCATCATCATGATCGCGTCGCTGCACAATACTGACTTTGGTCTAAATGAATGGTTGGCGAACTTAATTTAGCATGCGTGTTATAATATGCTTGTGATAGTGTGATAGCGATGAAATTTTTTATTTCCCTTCGGCTTCGTTATCTATAGCTACTAAATTCAGGTGAGTATGGCTTGTTTAGTTTAGATAATGAGGCTTTAATGTGCTACACACAAACTAATTATCTATTTTTAGTTATAATCTCGAACCCTGAGCGATCCTCTTATTTTATAAGTGACTTATCAGTCTAAATTAATCTAATTGTTAGTCATCTTTATCAGTTTAATGAATTTTTTATTGTGGGAGTAACATTCCCTCGTGGAAATCAAACAGGTTCTAATCGGTTTAATATCTAAAACTGGTAAAAAAAATGCTCCTGACTTTTCCTTAAATTTGTAATATGGTACGCGTGATGAATCAGTTACTCTGCAATATCCTCTATAACCAATTATCCCGCGACTGAGTTTTTATTACCTGAATTTTCCACTGAATATTTTCTGCTTATGATTTCACTGCTTTCCTAAAGCTTGGGTTCTTTCTCCGTTCGTTAATGCGCTGAGGTTTTAGCGTAATTGCTAGATCTCATGATGCTGATGTGCTCAGTAAACATTCACAAATTTCGCTTTTGTACTGTCGTATTTAAAAATTAGGAGATTTGAAGCGGGTGTACTTAAGCATGTACGCGTTATTTTCAGGATCTTTCCGTGTCGTCTGTAGGTATGAGAAGACATGTATTTTTTGCTCAAGTGAACGTGAACGTTTCAATAATAATACTCTTTGGAGAAGACGATAATGAGTAATGTTTTTCGGCTAGGGATTATGCATATGCATGAGGTGGAAGGGAAGGCAAGTTAATGCAAAAGTTATAGTTTGCCTGATTTTTGCTGAGAGAATGCCAAACAAGTTTTATGGATCTTTCTTCAAGATATTTTCTCTTATTTTCTTGACGCATTCTGAATTTAGATGGGAAGTTTGGGGAGAAACGGAGCATCATTATTTATTCAGTTGGCATAGCTCACATGGCCCATGGCCCTTTCCAAAGAGAGAGCAGTGAGTGAGTAGAATGAAATGTTTTATGTATGAACAATGGTAATAATATTAAGATGTTGCATGATTTCCAAAAAAATGGAGAATTTTCTTGCGATCAGTTTTAATATTTAACATAATCGTATTCGAGGAAATTTTCGGATACGTGGATGTTTTTCAAGCGCTTGACCCCACACAATACTACTCAACTTCGTGTACATACTTCAATTACTCATTTGAGAATTGTGCCAATTCAATGCGGACATAAAGCAGACATGAAAGTCCTCCCTTGAAACTATCTCACAAGCCTGCAACCACGTATATTGGTGCTGTTAACGTTGGGCCTATTTCATAATTTGACTTGTGTGAAACGAATGAGTGGATCCTGGAATTGTGGAATGCATAAAAAGTGAATGATGAAGTTTTTATTTTACAGAGCTTGTTGAAACTGTCGAAAATGAATAAAACATCGTACTCATCCACGAGCTTTAGATATTTAGAGTTTGTGCATGCTTCTCTTGGGTTGATTTTAATGAAAGTTGTTTTTTTCTTTTCCAAGGCAGTGCAATATTCTGTGATTATTACCTTCACTAATAATGATAAGAGGGAAAAGGAATCCTTGAGCGTTTTTCTATTGTCATCATGAATGCATTCGTATATTATGTATTTTGGTGGAAGACGATGAGGATGATGATGACAATGATTGTGCTATGGGGCATTCAGGCTCGGGGTAAAGAAGTTATATAAGATCATTTTTTATCTTATTTTGGAGGAATCGACAACAGCAATTCTATTGTGACTTCTGATATTCAAGCCATAAAGTACTTAGATGAAATAGGTACGGAACGCTGAGGAAAAATAGGAGACGGGAAAGAATAGGTCGTTTTTTATGCATGAAAAGGAGCAAGAGAGAGCAATAATACGGTGGATTGAATATTACGACGAAGCAAACATTTTTCTCCTCTTGCCAAAACGAAACGAGCGACAATCGGATTTTCATGAGCAATATAAACCGTTTTTACGATTGACATTATTCAAATGAAGGAGGTGGAGGAAGGAACAGGGTATAAGGCAAGGCTGTGGGATGAAAAAGGGTGCGTTTTTATTCCTCCCAACAATAGAAAAATATTTACGTGAATCTATATCATTATTTTTTATTGTACATATTATTTCAATATTTTGGAGAAGGAGGAGGAGGCTTGAAGAGGACAGATCAAATATCTTATTTTCAAGGGATCTTAGCAGAATAGAATAGATGATGATGACCAAAACGGCTTAGAATTCATTCATAGTTGCTCATGAATTCTAGATGCTTTCTCTTGCATTTTGTGCACGTTCGCGGGATATGTGCTTGGGATGGGATAATGGATGGATGGATGAAAAGTAAGTAAGCGAGTAAGCTCCTGCCCATCGATTACCCTTTAATTTTGGGCTTGTGGAAGGCAAAGAAGAATTGAAATCTGACGTGCTGGAGCATAAGTTCTTGAGAAATATTACCATAGCTCTGGTGGTCATGTTCCTTTATAATGCGACTGAGGTTTTCCCAAATTCAACGGGAGAAAGGAAAGGGCTGCTTGGGAAGCGGTTGAAAGAAGATGAAGATATCTCTATCACTGCTCTTGCTCCTGCATAAATCTGCTCTGGGATGATGATTCGATTTGTAGTTAATAGTGTGGCTGTCAAAGAAAATTACTTTTACGATCTCTGAACTAGCCTGGTCGACCGTATATTCGCACTCTGGTCGACGTAGGGGTTCATAAAAATGGAAGTGAAACATGAAGTCGACCCTGGAGTTGAAATTCATAAAATGTCGGTAAGTGCAAAAGCGGGATGTACTAAACTTGTCGTGGTAAAAATAAATTCTGCGAAGTTAATAAACTTGCGATCTGGGCTCGTAAAAGCCGACGAATGATATCATTATTGGAAACTCATAAAGTTGTAGACCCAGAGGAGCGAGGAAACCGTAAAATAGAGACTCACAAATGAGGAGGAGGAGGATGTACATCTATTTAGCCAAATGATAATCGGCGGAGGAGATAAATAGGAAAAGTAGTAGCGCAAGTTTTGAAAAGCATGAAATGGGCCCTCTCTATTAGAATGATGTTGTTTTGTGGCTGATGATGACGGCGATAGGATTGGGGATTTCATAGTGGAGAAGGTGCCTTCCTTAGAGCCAAACCTCCCGTGTGAAATTATTATGTTATTTTTAAGTGGTATTCAACCCGTAGACAATGCTATTGATGCTGTTGATGAAGTCATTATTACATGGAGTGTGTGGCGGCGGTGGTGGTGCTGGTGGTAAAATTGAAATTGAATTCGTTCACCAGACCCAAGTATACTTATAAAATGCCTACTACTAATATAACTACTCCTTAGGCAAGTCAACATAATAGGTATAATAATAATTGCTGCAGATCAGGAAAGCAGAATCAGTCGGCAATCGAGTGAAATGAGGATCATTATCGTCACCATCAAAAAACGACCAGCATCATCGTCTTCGTGATCATGAACGCAAACCTCAAAACCCACGTCGAAGTAGTTGACGAGAATCAAACATCCACTCATGCTTTAGCTTGGAAGGAGACCGAAGGCAAAATTTTCTAAATTCATGATATGGTTCCCTGATCATTTAAATAATGTGAAGGTATTTGCTCTTACTGGTTCTTCGGCAGAGTAATAACAATAATCGAGTCAAGTTGAACAAGTCTTTCATTTTTATTGCTTGTGCCATGCCACGATCATCAACAGCCTTAATGGCTCAAGAGCCATCCGTGCGTAGGAATGATTTTAATATGGTTGTCATGATCGCTCATTTGGTGGTTATTTTATCAAAAAGGGCTCTAGAATAGAATGCAGTGTCGTCTTCATCATGTATAAAATGGTATTACAACTTTCATAGATTGTGTTCATGACTTTCTTTTCTCTCCTCATTTCTCTACGGATTTTTGTTGAGCCTTCTATCTCTCTTCTCGTAATGGAGTCATGAATGAATAGATCATGCAGGTCCGACTCAGTTTGAGACGCATAATAAATGTAATCGGTTGCATTTTGATTATGCAAAAAATTTTTACTTCTCCAATTTGAGACAACATGGTCGTCTCTATGACTTTCCTATGAATTTGAATCAATTTTTGTCATTGCACTGGTTACAATTCGACTTTGTCTTTGAGAAGAGCAGATGGTTTTTTATTGGTGACACCTGTGGCGAATCCGTACGCCTTTTAAATACTAAATTTCTCCGTGAAATAATAAAGATACTGGTTGGAGTCGATCTTCACGCCTCTGAACTAATTTTTTCGGTGAGAACAATAGAAGAAAATTCGCGGTTCGTGTGTGACGTCGCACGAAAATCTTAAATCGACATGAATATGAATCCATTTTTCATCTAAGTGAAGAACAATGATTATGATTATGTATAAGAAACGAGAGACCATAACTCATGATACCCCGTCGAAAAAAATTGGGGAGGGGAGATTTGTTTCATACATTCCCTTCTGAACCAAGGCGATTGCCAATAGCTTTGATTGTAATGGATTACTGCTCAGCAATTAAAACCAACACAAAGCGGCGTCAGTCATTCACTTTACAAAAATATTTCCAATTAAAAGAATATATTCGGGTAAAAGGAAACCAGCAGCAAACCGACATCACATCATAATCATACCCTCTCATCCATCTGCGTACGTAGGTAGGTAGTTATATAATCAGCCATCAGTACTACGGCAAACAAACGGTATTGAATTTTTCCGTGGAAAAAATAAATCATCGCTTTTAATGCACTCTCATTTGGGTATGAGCCGATCATTAGACGAGCTTTGATTTTTTTTGTCTTTTGAATTTTCTAAAGAGAAGCGAAATGCTTGCTCATAATCAGTCAGTCAGTCAGCTACCTTACCTTTCCCGTCATTTCCCTCATCTTCATAATACTCACTCAATGGTCATCATTATAATTGACTGATGCTTGCATGCATCCATCTCAGCAGTCACTCTCTCGGGAAAGAAGAATGGATGGATGAATAGGCTCATAAAAAATGTATCTGAGGAATAAGATAAATCGTAAAAAAGTATAAAGGCATAAACCTTTCTCATCTTCTTTCTCATTATCAGTGGTGCAGCAGTAAGTACTCATTATCGGTGTACTCACTATTCTTTTTTTCGCTGGCCGGATCGGCTCATCGTCAGTGGCAATAAAAAATTTGTAATATGAGAGAGAAGCAATAATAATCATAATAATAGCAATAATGATAGGCCGACTTTGGTTCAGAACTAATAGTTCTGTCACGTCGATCTCTTTGTAGTTTACTCGTTGCAATTGACTCGCTGTCTAGGATCCTATCTATAAAAATATTGTGGGACTGGACTTCTCCCTTCCTGTAATTTTTACTCCATCCCAAACCATTCGGAAGGGATCATAAAGAAATTAGAAATCATGCAATAGGATGACTTCGAAATTCTCAGCAATATCAATCATGATATAGGGAAGTCCGTGGAATCAGTAAGAGCTCTTTATGCATTGCTTGAAGAGTAAACCAGTAGCGATTTTCCTTTGTCTTCTTTTGCTAAACAATAGCTACCGATAATGGAGTTGAAGAAGCTACTGGGCACTTTTTTCAGAATGTATTTTTTAACACAAAACAACACATTTACTACTTGGTGATTTCACTTACTCATTCATCAATTTCTTCATTTGTGGCAGCATACTATATCGTTATGTCTAGGGAAAATATGGATCTTATCGAGCAACATTTTTCAACAATATCATTTTGAACGAAGTGCAAGATTATGGCAAGTCTGGATTCTTTCGACTTCATCGGTTGAATGATAAAAGGATGTTATTCGCATTTCATGGAAATACATAGTGACTTCCATGATAAAATATAACTAAATCAAAATCGAAATACGAAGAATAATAAATAGTTCAAATGGATTATAATTTTTATATACAAACAATAGAATTACCCACCTTTCCTAGCTAATTGGGCACAACAACATCAAACAATACGGTTGGATGGACAGTAATTGATCAAAAGCCCATAAATGTATTATGTCATTAGTCCACACCATTCAGCCCTCCATCGTGTTTTATCTTCCTCGCCGGTTGAGCTTGGAAGGTAGTGATGAGCGGTGGTGAGAATAGTTGTATCTATCTATCCATGTCGATTTTATTGAGCCCTGCCACTACCAGTCTCCTCTTTTCCTCCCCCGTTTCATGCGTTCAGAGAATAGGAGGGATTTTATTGCTTTGATCCATGACACACAACCTACGTAGCACGCTCATCATCACTCACTGTTATTATGTACACTGCTGAGGTTTCCCGTTTTCTCTACGAATATTTAAGTTGAGTGCCAAATATTTGGAAGCTGAACGAGCACAGTGGTGTTGGCGATGATGACGATGATGATGTGTGGCTTACTATATGACTCTATTCATTGTGGCATATTACCATGCATGAATGCACATCCCTTCATTCATTACTTAAAAATCCCATTGCCCCTTCCCCACGCATAAGTACATATTTACAGCAGGGAGACAGAAGTGGAACTAGGTAGCACGGTTCAGTCAAGAAGTATTATCTTCTTAAGTTAGAGCATGACCACGACTAACCAAAATCCTAAAAAAAATCTCTTGGTCCACATCCCATCCAAAAGTCGATTGTAGGTAGATATTGTGATGCTAAATGCCCATCTATCCCGCCGAATTGGGATTTTTTTTGTGAGAGAATCAAGACCAAGAAATGAATTCAAATTTCTTCAGTTCATACAACCTGTTAGAAGGATAAACCTCAGCTAGCTAAGCCCGAATAAACTTTTCCTTCTTGGCTTCATTCACTAATCGCAACGCGGCTAGCTTCCCCAGTAGATAGTAATAAGTAGTGGCGGAGCACGTCTTCTTTATCCCGATATTTTTTGTGTGTGTGATGGGCACTACTACCTCGCTGCTACGTGTCTCATGAATGAGTGCTCACAAACGTCTTCGTCATGTAATGAAATGACGACTTCCTCCTTTTACTATTTACCGGAGTTAAATATCTCATAACTCCTTGTTCTGCCTTTTCATTCACAGGGGAAACAAAATTCTACAAAACCCTTTTTTTGTTTTCAGTGGGTGGACGAAAGAGAGAAAAAAATAATTCAAATCCCTTTGTGCGGACGTGCCTTGTCTTCCATGTGTGCGGTAACTACCGGTGGATTACTTAGGCTAATAATGATAAAACGAAGATGATTGCACATAAAAATATTATTCAGATTTTGTGAAACATTATTACTCGAAAAAATACAGCGTGGGTAAAATGACTGCCCAATCATCACCATTGTCGTCAACATCATCATCATGCGACTTGATATTTCGTGTAGCGCATTTATATTGCTGCGTTCCCCATAGTAGATAACATTATGGGCGCACTAAACGACGATAAATACTTTAGAATGGAAAAACTGTTTCGATTTTTTCCATAATTGTAAATTCATAAAAGAGATTTAGATAACAGCAATAATTTGAAGGAAAGGAGAGAAAAAATGTTAATGTATTTTATGTCCACTTTTTCCGAGAATAGAATGTGACGTAGTTCTAGGTTCGTGGGGTAGAAATCGTGGGATAATAATGATCATTCAGAATCCACGCATACTCACAAACGGTTTATATTGTCGCGTCATCAGTAAATACGCATAAAAAATAGGACGGGTTGTAAAAAATCATTAGATATTCCCAGTGTGGCAATCAAACGTGAAGTCGAAGAAAAAATATTTCAAAATAATCTCTTACATACGATCTCCGCGTAGGTGTATTTGTCGTACATCTCAAAAGCTGATGATAAGAGGGATGTTGAACGATAAAATGATTTTAACAGTGAAATAAGTATAGTAAAGTGAGGACGATTCCGAATAATGAAAAGTTTGATTCATGAAGGCGATGTGTGATCATCACGATAATACTTAATGGTGTGGTGATGATGGGAGACGAAGAGGAAATTGTGAATGATACAAAAAATTTTTGAGGATGCACAACTTTTTTTGTGAAAAAGACAGTTTATAACACGCATTCATCCACTTCTATCAACGTAACAGTGTTATCGGGCAATGATGGAGGAGAAAAGGATGACAAATCGAAAAATTAGTTGTTCATCATTTAATTCAAAAATGGGTATAAGTTGACCATATGTCGTGATTGAAAGAAACATTATTTAGGTTCTTAAACTTCGTGATCACTCACTCAACGTCTTTTCTCATCCACCCGCGGGAAAGGCTTTAGAGGAATGAGGAGCATACATGGATAACACAAAATACTACGCTTGTGTTTAATTCAAAAAAATTATTGCCTCAGTGAAATAACTCAGAAGTTGATAAATAATCAGACGCAGCTTAGCAAGCTGCTAAGACTTGAAACGAAAGAAATATGAACGTATTTTTATTGGGAATTGCTATTGGAAATTAATTTATTTAATTTGAGTGAGCAGAACGGCAGAACCAATAGGTTATCATAATCAGTTTTCAAAACAATTATTCTTTGATTTCAACATTCTTGAACTAAAAAGCAGTATGTAACCAAGTGAGGCGTAGGATGTGCTTTTCTCAAGCATTGACATTGGTTTTGAGGAGGACCAGTGTGGAGTATAGTTCAAAAAAAATAAAGTGGAGACATAATCCCAAAACTTTCATATTGTTAAATGCATTCGCGAGTTTGATTTTTCCTACCCATGTATATACCCACAATTCTACTCAAAGGGGCTACGTTATGTGATGCGATGATGACGCAAATAAGTTTGGACGGATTTGAAATAGAATTACATTCCCCTATAGTAATGCCCCTATAGCATTCCCAAGAAAAATCCAACAATCTTCCTAACGACCACCATGATGTTCCACAGCAAAGCTTTCTGTATCCCTTTCTATCAAAATGCATATCCATCCCTTCAGCAAAAAAAAATGTCGGCAATCGGCAAACGACGTCTTTCCTCTTCTTTTGTACCCTAGCATGCGTTGTAAGGTTTTCTCGAGTTTCATTCGTCTTCCTGTATTTCATTGGAGTGGCAAGATAAAGAGAAACTAAATTGATACGAGAGGAGAAGCAACGGAAAGAAATATCCCAAAAGGCGGACGATCAATTTTGCAGAACGAGTAGGAAAAGGGAACAAAATAGAAAAATAAGAAGAGGAGAGTAACATTAGGACTACTACTACAACTACTTTCTTTCGTGGAGTCCATGGCGTATAGAAAACGAGAAAATAGATAGCTTCAAGATAAAAAACGAAAAGACTATAAACTTTGTAGGGAAAAAATCTAACGGTTTCTTCAGAGGCATTCTACTTTGCCTGAGTAGAAGCAGTAAAAAGACATTCCATCTAGGAAAAAAATACTATACATCCACCATAACCTTAAAATACAAATACGTCTTAGACTTGCTGTAATACACGCGCTGTCTTTTATTCCATTTTCCTTGTAAGTGTTCGACGGTCCTAAAGTGAAAGAAAGATCGGCGAAAGATTCTAAATGGAATCGGATGGAGAAAATTTGCAATGCATTAGTAAATACGTCCTAAGACTCCGTATACGCCCTCAACAAGACTCCTCACAGACCAACCTTATAGGCTTTCGCACTGCTCGAATGCCATTTCGTATTATAGCGCTCTATCCATTTTTATTTTCTCAGAAATACCGGAGAGGCAGAGAAAAAAGGAAAACAAGAATCTTTAATGAGCGTGCGTTTCCATTCTGACGGAATAACTCAGGCCCCATTACAAGACCAAAAAAGAAAGCAAAGATACTCTGGAGAATGTGGTATGGTAGTAGTATGTATCTGTATCGCTAAAGCTACGTCTATGAGTGAAAGGGAGAAAAGAATTCCTATTTTCCCTCCGATTGCTTCTCATCTATCTATCTATCTGCTTTCTCCAACCGCCTCATCTTTTCTCGTAGGAACATCCCATCTCCCTTCCTCTTTCTTTGAGTATGCATGAATTCATTTATAAGGATGCTTTCTCCTCCTTCCATCTTTTCTCTTTAGTGATTTGAGACTGACTGAGTGAACAAACGAACGACGTTATTAGATAAAAAACGGGGAAAAAGTTAGGGATATAGCTGAAGGTATCGAAAATGTGCTGTGTACAGAGACGTATCTCACATGTATCTTTATGAATTTGATGGAACCTTTTACTTATGTTTTTCTTTTTGAATGGCTAAAATCGTATTATGTATTATTATTATGTTTTTTTTTTCTATGGTGGGATCCGTACGTGGGAGTCTATGGAAGGTTCATAGACAATACGAAAGAACAAATTTTTCATATAGCCCCTGTCCTTATTTTCCAGTATTTCTCGGGTGAAAAAATACATTAAAGAAAATGGAAAATATAAATATGCATACAAATTCCGGTCCACGTGATGAATTCAAGGGGTAGGATAAAGTCTTCGTAATTCTTCCTGATTAATGAATAAATGACGAAACAGACATGACCCAAAATACGCCCCTTCAGAATTCTACCCGAGGGGAAGCTATTCCACACATGTGTTTGCGTGAGAATCGCATCAACAAATTTCAAAATTGACACAGTCTAATAAAAAAATCGATCCAGGGAGAAACTCCGATCCCGTTTATAGTGAAACATCGTATTTGGTAAAATTAAACGTCTTGCAGCAGCATAACAATGACTTTTTTTGATAATAATGGTGATGCCGTCAACGACGGCGATGGCATGTGTTGTGTATTGTTAAAGATGAAAAACGCATAGTGCAAAAATAGGCGACTTTCTCATCTCCAGAAGAAAACCAAAGAGAGCATGGAAATATAATGATGTTGAAGTAAAGGAGAAAATAAAATCGATGAAGAAGAGAGAAGAGTTGAGTCGTGTGTTGCGTGTGTTGCTCTCTTCTTGAGTAGTTCCTTCGTCGTCTTGGCAAAACTTGTCTTGTTAGCGGGATATGTATGTATCATATTCCTCCGCATATAATCCACATAGGTATAAGGGGTTTCCTAGAAAGAAACAGGAATTTTAATGCCTACATCTTTCCGTTAAAAAAGGATCCCAGTAGACTTATACCACATACATTCTTAATGTACGTATCTCGGTGCAGAATCGCTATGGAATATATTCAACAAAGAAGGAGAAGAGTTTGGCAAGATCTTCTCTTGCTCGGTTTGTGTGTGCCTACTTAGATGCCTACGTAGAAAGTAGGGAAGCTCTGCATGCTTTCGCAGTATACACACAGCCTTTCTATTTTTCACGTTTTTTCTTCTCTTTCCATCCTCTTTTCTTCACTACAACCTTTCCATCCTCTCATTCCTCTTGCTTTTCTCTCTGCGCTCAAGAAAGTCACTAGTGAACGTCTTGAGCGCATGTTGGGCAAGTCGATCAGGCAAGATATAGTCGATCGATTTTTTTGGGAGCTGAGAGATTCGTTGATTTCCTATTTTTCGGCCTCAAAGGGGTTTTAGCCCAACCTCCTTGATTGAACTATTGGAAAGTAAGGTTGTGCAGGAGGAAAAAAGTGTGTGCGTATTGATATGTACAGGCGGCTTGGATTTCGTAGTTTCCAATCACGTTTGAGCCAATGAAATATAGCTTTCTTTTGGAGACATACCTCCACGCTAAAACTTTATGTAGCACTTAACACTGCCTCCCATCGAATTTTTTTCTGGCGGTGAAGAGTTATTTGTTCATTGTGGCCTTTACAAAGGCGTTGAATGCTTCAAAATCATCAATATAAAATTCCCTGTTAGTACTTACGTATCCAAACTTGATCCAAGCTTTTGGCGTGCCCATAATTTTTATTTTTATTGCACGCATGTATAAGCGCACAGAGCTAGGTTATTTGAAAAAAAGCTGTTAATGGTGAAATTGTATTCCCTTCATCGTTGGCGACTCTCATAATGTACAAAATTTTCATCAAGACGAAGACTCCACGCTTGAAGAGACTTCCTAGCTGGGAGCAAAATTTACAAGGAAGGATTGGAGAAAATGAAATTTATAATATTGCTACACATTTTCTGCTCCACTCTGGAGTGCTGAAGATGAAGAGAAAGAGAGAAAATGCTTGTCTTGTCTATTCCCTGTATTTTTTCTGTCGAACATGAGAATCATAATGACAAGAATAGGAGTAGGGACTGGGAGTAGCAGTACCACTACCAGCACGGTACACTGCACATCTATCCATCCACCTATTCAGCCCATATCAAAGCATTACTTTCACCGTACCCTTCCCTTTTTTTCGTGAACATCCATTCTAAAAAAATGTATGGAAGACAGGAAGGAGCGAGTGTGTGTGAGCATAAGGGAGAGAGAGCCGAGGAGTGAAAGCAAGCGGTGCTGAACGAGTCCTATTAGAACTGCTCAATACCATTCGTTTTTATAGACACTCCTATCATTTTTTATTCCACTCCTTCCTATTTCCTCCAAATATGAAACAGAATGGTATTGGAAGATTACTGCAAAAAATAATGCGAACGACCCATCCATGTTGGAGTAGGAGTAGCAGCAGTGCTACCAATACGACCGACTACCATCACCACTACCACTACCAGTTTTTGTGTTGGTTCGTTAAGTCTACACGTTTTGTACACAAAAAAGAGCATTTGTAGTATTCCAATAGATTGAGAGATATGGGTAAAAATTAGAGTGGTTGGGAATGAGAAGCCAGCCCTTTTCTCTTCCTTTCCAGCCAATATTCTTTGGTTACTGCTTCTCTTCATTAATTGACGATCCCTATTCACGATTTCTCCGACGTTGGCGTGGTGGCTCAACGTCAGCCGCAGAAAGAGATGGGCTTTATGCTCACGCGATCTCTATAATGTTTTGCTGATTGAATCCAAAGGGCCTGGTTTGGTCTATTGACTTTTTTAGGGTGTTCCTTCCATTGCGCCGTAGTAGTTAGAACTTTCACAAACTGAATTTTTAGTGGAGGGTACGCATCCCTGTTGCCATGTAATGATGCTAGTCATTCTTATCCACTTATTGTAGGCTTGCAATATTTCACAATCTTTTCTGAGCAATCACTTAAGGCTGATGTGATATGAACGTGCTAAAATGGAACATTTTTTTCGCGAAACTTTCAGATAAATCTTTCATGAGTTATGAGTCGCCTCATTTCTGTTTACTCCCTGTAGTAACGCGATCACATACAGTATGACGACGACGTATGTATGAAATGTTTGATGATAACTTACCTCCATTTTCTGGAATGACATCAGCCTCTAACAAATGACAAAAGTACGTGGCCATATTGCACTCGCTTCCTACTATCTCAATCGTATCAAAGCCAAAAATTTTGGCATTAGAGATATCAAATTCCTCCTTAAAATCTCCATTTTTCCAGTCTCCCAAGACATGTGTCGGTATTCCTTCTTTCCTTCTTATTCGGTATTATCCAAACATGTTTTTGGCAGCGACAAGAGAGAAAGAAAACGATGGTTTAAAACTCTAGATTTTTCCGAGACACTTGCTCTATCAATTTTTTTCTATACACGTTGTACAAAAATCCCTCCCGTGTCTTATGCCTGTCTCTGTTTTGCTTTCTTCATTTCCTCTCTTCTCCATCTTCATCCTTTTTATTTCATTAGGGATTTGCTTCATAATATACACTTTAAGTCGGAGCAAAAAACTTCCAGCTTTTTTCTTCATTTCTGTCATATTATTTCCTTTAAAAAATTGCTCTTGCCCATGCAAAAGTTTCCTTTCCACTTTACTCTTATACTTTTAGGGAAATCAGTCTTTAGTTTTTTCCATCACGCAGAATTAGATCTGTTTTGTTGCGTAAGTACCTCTGGTGCTAGCTAGCAGCATCGTCGTAGAAACGAACCACGGAATGGAAAGGGAAGACAAAACTTATTGAAGTGTTTCTCCCTATATTCAAAATAATGTGACAGCAAATATATTTTTTCTTATTGTCCTCATCCTTCCCAAACTTTTTGTTGCAACCCTTCCCCATCAAAACATATTTTCGACATGCATGTATACGAGCATTGAAAGGGAAGTTGCACCCCCACCAACGAAGTCGTCTTTTCTTCTTGTTCTCCTCTTCTGCCCAATAAATTATGCATGTCGCCCCAAAGCAAAATATTTTTTCACCTGACTTTTCATACTTTTTCATTCAATATACATTATTGAATGATAAATATTAACTAGTTTTTTTAAACAAAAAAATATTTCTTCAACTTTCAGCAACATGGAAACTTAAAAAAAAGGTTAGAGTTCTCATGTGAGTTTGATACTCACGTCGATATTTTTCGTAAGGGCAGAAGAGACAATGTAGATGTTCTGGGGCAGTCGTTATTCCGATATTATGCAAATCAAGTGGGAAATGTATCCTCATGGATCCACCTTTTCTTTCCCATTGAATTGCTCTCTGGATCTCACATCCCCTTCGGTTCATCACCATTTTTCAATCAACACTAAAAGCTATAAATGCCAGAGGAGATGGAATGCATTAGTAAAATATTGTCATACATGAGCCACTAGCAATAAAACCATAAAGCTAGGACTTCTAGATCCAGTACAGATCCTCATGAATATGCTGAAGATAAAGGGTTGATTTTAATAATGCCACCACAGCGCATCGTATCCTTGAAATCCTTGCGACAATGAATTTATCATTTTCTACAGGCATCTCATATTTCTGCCTTTTCCACACTCTCATTGACGGCTTTGCTCCTAAAGATGTGAAGGACTCAAAGAGAGTATGTTGCTCATCTCTTTCAATATAAAAAATGATAATAATGAACCGCTCTCTATTTTTTGCTACATTTTTTATAAAAAAGAAACATTTGTCTTGATCGTCCTGTCATAACATTAACCCTAATAAATGCGTATCTTTGCATACATTACGCAAATAAGCTATATAAAAACGTGTGAATGGTAGCCGCATGTACATGTCAAAGTTTGCTCTATTATGAAATAGCAGCCAGTAGTTTAATTTATGTATTAAAGCGTTGATGCTGCATCAAATGTTGCAGTCATTAATCCGATCACATAAGTACTCTGTGACTATAGCAACATAGCACTGATGCAAATACATCGAACTTGTGATAAATCATACACTACATAATATATAAAAAGTTGAAGTGTGGGGAAATCCCTTTGTGGTATACAAAATTTTATTGGATGAAAATTCCAATCCATTTATCTATTTTTTGAGTTTAATCATAAGAATTCATTGTTTACTAATCCAAAGACTTTTTAATCTGAAAAATGAGTAGTTTTGTTAAAGTGACTTTGATTCACGGATGTCGCACTACTCTACACCTTTTTTGTCCATTGGCTTTGGAGACCTTCCTATTTTCGAATTGAAGTGTTGGGTTAAGGATGGAAAGTTAGTCGTTGTTTCTGCATATTTATGCTTGCATGCTTCTCCTAATCGTAACGGGAGCGTCAAGGAGAGAGTAAAACCAATAAATAATGCAAGAAAAGCAAACTCCTATCATTTGAAAAACTACGAGCATGAAATAGAGTTTGAATATGAAAATGAGAGAGAGAGAGAGAGATGTAAAAAAGAGTCGCTGGAGTACCACTATGACTACTACTTCTACTACTACTGCACGATATTATCTTCCTTTTTTCTCTACGATACGATTTACACTTCTCCCGTTTATTTGTGTTTCAGTGAGAACGAAAGGAGTATCGAGGAAAGTGAAAGCGGAGTAAAAATGGAAAAGAGAGCATATAAATATACATGCAGAATAATGCAGATATATTATACATGAGATAAAAAAGATGTGCACTCGACAGTAAGAAAGAGCGAGTTGATTCCCATGGATTTTTAAAGTAGGCAATGGTCCGTCATTTATGATGATTCCATGGAAAGATGAAGAGTCTCAAACATGCTCTTCCCCAAAGATACGATGGTACGCGTCAACTTTTACTCCAGAAAAGAAAGAATAATTTTCTGTCCTTGTGTATCGTACTCTATCAGTTATTCACTCTTTTGTTGTTGCTGATGGAGGACGGATAGTGAGCAAAAAATAAGATGATGGGACACACAGCGACAGCAAACCAAAAAACATGCCCATTATCCAAAGAGAATCTAATATAATATACTTAGACTTACAACTTAAAGTAATATTTTGGGTGTAGCAGGCCTTCCCCAATTCTTACGGAAGGGAGAAAAGTCCCATTTTCCAATGTCGCTCAAATTGACAGTCTATTTCAATACATTTTCCGCTGGGAAGAAAGAGGTTATTACGCAAAGCTGATTTGCACTTTGAACTCAAGCTTGCGTTCGAGGAGCTCTTCAGAAACGTATAATACACATCAATAGGTAATGAGCAAACTTGCTCGAGGAAAATCGAGGGAGAACAAGTGATTACCAACTCTTTTAGAATAGGAAGACCCGGAAAGAAGAGCTCTTCTTCTCATATTTTCTCTAGATATTGCGGCTTGAAAAGTTATAAGAGCAGAATAGAAAAATCCATTCTCTGTTTTAAACAATACAATATACATTTTTTTAACAAACAATACGTTTTGCATATAAAAGAATTGTATGAGTAACACAATTGTGTTTGTGCCAATGAGAAAGATTTTAAAAAATCATATGAGCATAACATTCCAGTATTTTTTATG
>JAHZNH010002214.1:0-14158 GCA_027744355.1 Tyrannoseira gladiata
AAAGGCTTGTTCAAAAAGGATGGAACGATATAGGAATTTTCTTTCTTTTTTTCGACAAAAGAAACAACGTGAAAGTCAAAAAGTGAAAAAATATAAGTCATGGCTTTACAAATGACAAGGTTGACTACTTAGATAGCTTGATGAAGAAAAAGTGAGCCCTTCTTTCAAGTGTTTTTCTTCTTAGATAAAAATCTCATTCAAAGCTTAATAGTTCAGAAGGTGAGTGGAATGAGCATAACTTTCGGATGACAATTTACGGAGTATTACATCACGAACAAACGAATCAAGAATACATTAACGCATCAAAATGCACAATATCCATTAGTGTAGCCTTTGTGCACATTCCGCGGTCACTTCCAAAGGATAAGCAAGTATCATAAATTTTGTAACAAGGAATGCTAAAAATTCGGCTAAAAAGGAGAAAAAAATCTGAGAAAAAAATGTAATATTTGTTTTGGCTTACCATGTTGCTGGTGTTCGACATGGAGCACATACCAGGACTTCCATGCTGAAGCTAGAAGGACACTAGTGATCCCGATGCTAACCAGAAGGAAAGCAGAGAGAAAAAGGAGCACTTTCTCCAAGGATGTTCGCGAACTCCACATTCCGGGAGGCGTATGAATGGGCAGAACGTGTGTCTTCAAATGATCTAAATGGACTGAATCATCTTCCTCAGTAAGTTCGGCCCGTTTATACTTGGCCATCCTTCCTAGTAAACGGGAAAAATAGAATGGTCCATGTGAATGTCTGCGTATTCCCCGCACCACTTTTCACCCTTTTTTCCGTTCCAAATGCTTCCATCCTAGCATTATGTAATGGAGCTAATGTAGCAGCGAGCCTGGCTTTCGTTTGCAACCAACCAACCACGCAGGCATGCAAGCATGTTTGTTTCATCGGGTCCCTAGTGCGGACAACCGCATCGCGTAAGGAGAAAGCTTTTCATTTCCATTCCTTTTCCATATTAGATTTTCGATGTGAAGATAGCAAATAAAATGGTATGAGACTGAGACTCCCTCGCAAAAAATAAAATAATTCTCCCCTGCCATGAAGCGCTTGAAGGGACTACTTACTATTGCTACTAAAAATGTCGGAGACATTATATATTACTTGTAGTAAGTTGCTACACACTTTCATCCGCTCAGCCTTTTCTTCCGTTCCACTAGATCAAAATGTAAATGAATCTCTTTTCATTTCGTCCGTGGTAATTTTGTGCTTTTATACGCGGAAATTGCGATAGGAAAATGATGGATTTTATGGAGGAATGAGCTGAGCTAAATTAAAGTAATTTGCATTTCACATCCACTCCAACAGACTTCTTCATCGGATTGGAGCGGGCGCGTTTCTCAGTTTTTAAAAAGCAATTTCGAAATCCGCACAACATCACTCAGGGAGTCGTTCAGCCGGATATGGATGGGACTCTTGTACTTTATCGAGCTTTATGTATTCATCTGGCGTGTATATTGCCACCATTGACGCGAGATGATGAGAGGGACGAGGTACATAAAGGATTTATGCCTGAAGACATGCTTATAATTTTCATGATCTCCAAAACATTACGACATCCTCTGAAGTAATGTGGCGCGTGTAAAGGATTTCGCTGAATAAATTCCTTTCGAGCTACGTGATTCCTTTTGCTGCTTCATGGGAAAAAATATGAGGGCGATATGCGATCCAACATCCAACCAAGTTGAAGATGAAGTGTGTGTGTTTATCTTGTGGATTTCTCATGCTAAAGTCGGTACACGTGTAGCGCATAAACTCCTTATCTAGACTTAAGTTTCGTAAATCTCGGCTGGAGCTAGAACGTTTTTCTCCAAAAAACATTATGTAAATGAAGATTCACAGAGGGAAAGTAAGGAGGTAAATATGTTATGTTAGAGCGGAGATCACATTTCAAGCGGCAGTTCCACGAATGACCTCATACTAGATTAGTTTTTGTCCCGTGGTGTATACAAGCTCGTTTAACGTGACATGGAGAGCGAGTAGGTATTTAAGTACTTACTTACTTTTTTCCCAAGAATCGGAAGACAGACGGATTCTGATGCTATTTTTTATGAAAAATATTTTCATATTAAATGTAAGTAGGTACATGATGATGATGAAGTGGGGCTTCCTGAGTTGAGGTAAACATTTCTCGCTTTCGAGTCTCATCCCGAGATTTTTATCTGACGCAGTAAAGTGGAAGTTGGAAGCTTGTCAAACGCATGGATGGTGATGTGATGGCGCAACGCATCGCCAAATACTTAATTCGTTGTTGACGAGTTGACCAAAGTACAACAAATTTCCTATTCAATTTTCCTTTCGTAACGCAACAAGGACCTACTTACATTCTCAGTATCCCCCAATGCCAAAATAACACTTCCGAGAAAATGCCTAATCATGAAGTTCTAAAAGTGTAAAAAACATCTCACCTAAATAAGTTTGAAACTTTCTCGGTGGTAAATAAGATCTTGAGAAAAGCCTACACAAATACTTACCTAAATATTTAACTCCTTGTTTGAAACAACACAATTCATATGGCCATGACTTGTTGGCGTTGTACGCACACAGCTTATACAAAACGCAACGTGACGATCCAGGTGCTTTTGTTTCAAATTATTTACAAAACAATGAAATAAAGCAAAACTACTATAATAATATTTATGAACGCTCTTGCAACATTTTGTATCAAATTCTATTCCAAGAACGCAAACAAATACGGATAAAAACATTATTTGGAAGAACATTCGCAATTTGAGGTCAAGCCCCGAGACCAATGCCACAGGGACGTGAAATTGAAGTTTCTGGACTGTCTGGGGATCAAATTTCCCTCTCGTCCAAAAGGTATTTCTCACGTTACTAACTCGCATCACATCCCAAAAACGGAACAAAGCCATCATCGCATTGTGCCAATCGAGATCGCATCTCATCCATGAAATCAATGTTAAAACATTATTGCCACACACCACCACTCCACCACCGTCCGTTTTCGCAAGCGAGGATGAAGGAGTTAAATCAGTGAATTTATTATCATCCTCATCCTCACATTTGGTGGCACGGGAGTAACCATTACATCGTCAGTACTAAATATTTCGAGGACAGACGGCGCATGCATGGCCTGGCACGAGAGAGATAAAGTAAATCCAACCGTGTGGCTCGGCTCAAAGATTTCTTTTTCTCATGCAAAAAATGTGTGTTGATTTTGTTAGGGCTGTTCCATGAATTCGTACATGTGGCTCTCCTCAATTTTTGTCATGTTGTTTGCAAAGTGGGCTAGAACATGAATGGTAAATCCCTTTGACTTTGATCTTCTTTTTTGACTAGGTTTTCCCTGTGGAAGTACTCACGAAAAAACATTGTTCAAGGTTATAAACTTCTATCGGAGTAAACTATTAATAAGTTTCCAAAAAAAAGTTTAGATGAAACAAACTGAAAAGGAATACGTAATGCGTATTTAGTGCTTACTTTGCATGAACAACATTCGATTCTGTATTCAACGACACACGTCCTCATCCATTTCATATTTCAACGGAAATGAACGGAGAAGTAAAAACACATTCAAAAGAGTATGTATCTTTGTTCTATACTTTGTCCTTTGAAATGAACCATTCGTAAACAAAAAAAATCTACTTCACATGACCACAACGTAAGTACTCTGAACATGACAGGGGAAAAGAGAGCAGATCAAAAAAGTATCAAATCCCCAAAAAGAAAACCTGAAGTTTTCCTGGAAGGATAAACTAAACTAACCTAGAAAACGCCGACCTCGTATATATCTCACGGTCCTCTCGAGGAAGGACGGTTGGCCACTCTCGATTCCAAATGACTCTTCAAGGTTCTCCACAGAAGGGCTGCAGAGATTTAACTGTGACATATTGAACCGACGTGCTTGTAAACAAGAAGTCGAGGCTCGAATGAAAAACAAATCTTTTCTCTGACACTAAACCCGCACTCTCACTCCAAAGACTTTCCCGGGACCTCTGATCTCATCCACGTATTAAGGAGCCTGGTCCTCATGACGAAGCTCAGAAAGGTCTTTTGTGACTTTAGGGTCTGTATATGTAATTTGATGGTTTTTCCCTTGTCGGACCTCTATAGTTAGTGGGAAACTTAAAGTGCTGTTAAGTTGACGGTTGCTGCTCTTTAGTACGTTTGTGATTTCCTTACAATGTAATACTTTCTAGATGTTGAGTTTTATCACAGAATAACTTGATGGTAGCAATGAAGCCAGGAAGTTATGGAAAATACTTTTTCAATACTTGTTTATAAATAGGAGGTTTGTAATATCACGTGAGATTCTGAGAATTTGGGGAAGAAGAGCAATATTTCCATTTTCTAATAATGCTTTTTCATATCCCTTAATCTCGGTTTAAGCATGTATATTTTGTAGTATAATCCATAATCCTAACTATATGCAATAAAATACTTCTAGTCTCTTCCCCACTTTAATTTCTTTTTCTTTAGTGCTCTCAGTTAGTCTACTCAACTTGAACGCATCACTTTATTGCTCCGCAACCTCCCATAACGGATGACATTATCCAGCACACCTCCGAATGAATGGAAGGCAATGAAACACTTTTAACACTTCAGTCCAATTGTTCCCCGAAAACGCTCTTTTAACAACCAGGCACTCCAACTCAAACCAACCAGCCCACACCCACTGAAGAACTCGAACTTTATTCAACGGATTCCACTACTAACTAACGTTTCAGAATGAAGGAGGATTGGCTTTGGCAAAGAATGGCAACCGCCGGCTGGCATGGCAAGAGGGAAATGAAAGGATTGAGATTGAGGAAGACGTGAAGCTTAAGTGGCATTTTTTGATACTGAACAAAGTGACCATCTGGTTGGAAAGAGGATGTTTTCACGACTTTCTGCTCACTACTTACACTTCAGAGCGTCATTAATATTCCGCTTTTAATGTTTGATGGCAGTAGTGGTGGCTGATGCTCGAGTTTGGAGAATGCCTCTTCCACCACCGCACCGGAGACAAAGCCACACGATGAGGATGAGAAGAATACAAGTGAAACTGAATATTTGATCACGATGCAATAGTTCAGCACGAGCTCATCAGCATGTCAATATTGGACTATGCAGCCTTCAGACAGGTTTTTATTTGAGCTTTCAGTCATACACATTTCAATGACGGACAAAAGACACCAATCCACCGCTGAAAAATAATGGTTTTTGGTCTAATCTCCCCCCAAAAACTGTTATGAAACATCAAGACTAACTACTTAGAAGACAGCGATGTCCTTTATCAGCACAACACACTTTCTTGGCAAATTGGCTTTTGTCTCGTTTTAGATAGGCATTTCGAGTAATTTGTCTGCGAAAACGGACATTCTGCCACTTAACTTTCGCTAAAAGTTTGAAACACTGATTGTGAGCTTTTTTCTCCCTAGAATTAAGGAATGAAATGGCTTGTTCACGTCATGTATCAAAAATGAAGAGCGAGCGACCAGCTCCCAGATTTCGTTTTGAGCATTCAGCTCCAGAGCACAAATGTGGCCAGTATGTCTGCTGTCTACTGCGACATTAAGCCTGAAAAAGGATAATGGCCATCTCTGAGAAAAGTTATGGTGTTGACAAATAGAGTTGTTGATGCATCAATCTGCATCATCGTCGTCCTCCTGCGATGACTAAAAAAGTACTGCAGTATGACGATGAAGAGGAGGGGGTGGGTAGAATGGCTATAGTAGAGGCAACCAACAGCACAATGGAAAAGTGAGCGGGCGAGTGATGGATGATGATGGACTAGTCAAACAGAAGTAATTAATGATCACACAAATTGCTCAAGAGATTTTCTACATGACTTTAATTGAATTCTGCCAATTGCCTTCGGTTTATATCAAGATCAAGCGCAATCCCAAATTCTGCGCACGGCCGTGAGATTAGTGGAACTGGTGACTGCGGCTGAAGAAAAAAGTGACTCATTCCAAGCCAATATCCACATACGAGAGATACGACTTCCAACATTCACAAATGCTTTTCAAACTTGTACCTGCTGCATCCAAATGTGAGCCTGACGTCAAGTCGTCAAGATAAAATAAAGTGTACAAACAGATAAAACGCCTCAAGTAAGCATTTTAAGTACTGTGGCAGGACAATATGGAAGAAATAATAATAAACCGAAAAATAAGTGACCAAATTGGGCTGAGTTGTGGTTTCGTGGGGAATCGCACAGGACGAGTTTGCATTACATAAAAAAGTTGTCGTTCGTTGGGTTCTGCCTACTAATCTATTGGGGTATTGCTCGGTCAATTTACCACAGAGGAAATGATGTATGAGATTAAATAGGATGACTTTGGCAATACTAACATTTGCATTGTTATTATTATTATTATCTTTGTCTCACCACCCCTGCTGCATAATAAGGTTGAGAGGAGAGGTTCGTTCTTGCGTTCGACCCACGTAACACGCCATAAAAATGAGGTTGCATGAAACCAAGAAGCATGACACACTAGAGCCTAGATTTGGTAATCACCTGAATCCAGAAAAGTGATGATGCCAACGTTGACGTGATATCATTGCCCTGGAAGAAATTCCATCATATCTTCATTTTTGAATAGGAATATGCATATCTTTTACTTGATTTTTTTTGAAGGAGCAGAACAATGCGGGATTTATGGCGTGTACGTATAATATTATTTCCCTCCAATATGTCGTTCTAGTCCAATTTTGCAAAAATGTTTGCTCTGGTTTCGTGTTCGCGTATTAACTGAAGAAGTTTGAAGAGCTTCTTGGAAAAGCATTTGGGAAATTGGAAGTGAAGAGAGGAGAAAGAGGGTTTCAAGGAGCTTAAGACTCACACACAGGCACACACAACTTGGTGAATCTGGTGGATGTGGTGGTATTAGGGGAACTCCACTCAACTCAATCCATATTTTCATTGCAAAAGAGCGTAAGCTGGTGGAATACCTCCGTAAAAAAAAGTTCTGTTGGAGTAGAGTTTCATTCCTTTTAAAAAGGGAGCTAGCTTTACCACTACTATAACTGGATCGATATTGGAATGCATGAGGAAAGTGTGACAGAGTATTTATGTGTGGCTGTTGCACACACACTGCCACTGCATCGGACTTCGGTTCGGAGATAATACGGACCAAAGGACGACACATTGAGCTAGGGGGACTATCATAAATATAATGTTGCTTTTGCGGTAGTCCATCAAAATATATAGTACGACACGAGGTCAGAGCAAGCTGAAATGAGGGAATTAATTGAATTTAATTATCCTTTTGTGCACTCGCTGAATGGAATAAACGTGTGCTAGAAGGAAAGTACGGTTTCATCTCCGCAGCAGTAAAAACGAACGAGAGAGCACACAGCATTAACCAATCCTTACGGCTTAAGTCTTATTAATGAACCGTGATTATTATCAGAAATGCTCAGAAGCGTGCGCTTCCCCGGACTGTAAGCTGTACTCAGTCAGCACTTTCAATTGGACTGAGCTGGAACGAACGGATTACTTACCAAGCCGAGGGTAAGAATATTAAAAAACTCAGAAAGGGACTATTACAGTCATTGTTCGCGTTCGTGACAATGTTGTAATGAGAGGAATGGAATACTTGATGTAGATATTGGTTAGGCATACATAAGTATTCAAAAATGACTCTAGTTAAAATATTGATGGAGTAAGTATTGGTACTATAGTGTTTACTTGGGATTTTTTA
Source organism: Tyrannoseira gladiata (assembly GCA_027744355.1). Classification (NCBI taxonomy): domain Eukaryota; kingdom Metazoa; phylum Arthropoda; class Collembola; order Entomobryomorpha; family Entomobryidae; genus Tyrannoseira; species Tyrannoseira gladiata. The sequence continues at coordinate 7,653 of JAHZNH010002214.1, forward strand.
TTACATGAGATACTGACATTTACTTAGTCCTTCCAACAGAGTTTGACTATCGTAAAATAAATAAGTTATGGAACTTTTTATGCCATAAGCTTCCTGTCATTCCGGAAAATTGAAACGTCAGCTACAGCACTGAAGGGAGGAGGCAGTGTGAAGTACTCAGTCAGTAATTACTAGAATTCTTGTTTGCAACAATCTTGATTCTTACATGACCTTTATGAACAAGTTGACGTGTTTTCCTGCCAGTATTTTTGCCATAAAATATGATAAGTTGTAAACAACATGGCTGATCCTTGTCATCCTTATTTGAATTTCATTTTCATCAAACACGAGCAAAAAATAATGAGTTCGAAAGATCTAAGGGGAGGAAATATCTTCAAAAAATCTCTTGAAAACAGTCAAAAGTAAGTATTCAGAAGATAATCCGGACGAGAATTTCCCTTCGTGGTGTGGCGTAACACTTTTTCTTCTGCTTCTGATTTTGTATCAATAATTTCTTCCTGTTTGCTAGAAATATTTCATTAGGGCCATGAAGATGATGAAATGTAAGCGGAGCGAGTGTGTTTGATGGTGAGAAGCCATTCGTTCTGGATTACCCATGGTAGATCACACGAAGAAGCCTTTTCAAAGCTGGAGAATTTACAAGAGAGTAAATATTTATCAAGAAGAAGATCCTTACCTGAGGCCAGTAGAAAATCTTCGGGCTCGAAATTCGCAGACGTGTTGAAATCTTCTTTGGGTAACACGTTCCTCCCAGAAAAAAATTAGACGATTGTTCCTATCTCTACCAAGATTTCCAGTCGGGTGGATCCGCAGACGCTTTCAGAGATGACAAAAGATGACGAAAATGTGGATGACGACTCAAAATGATGCAGAGATAATTGAATACTTATATCTTCAACTCCCGTCGGCCAAGGCTATTTACCCTTGCACGCGTTCGAAAGGAAGTGTGTCAGTGCTTCTGCTCTTCGTCTTCTTCTCAGGAGTTCAAGTTCCTCGCGAGGCTGCAAATCAACGATAAGGAAAAAATGTGAGATTGGAAAGCTAGGAAATATATAGACTACGCTTGTGGAATACGAACATCTCACATAAGCGGTGTCGATTCACAGGAGCAAATAAAATTTATTCAATTCGCGCATTATTAAAGCCCACCACTTTACTTTCAAAAGCTCTACCCAACTCCATTGAAAACTCATATCGCAATCGCAAACACTAAATCTTCCATTATCTATTGAACCAGAGGGGGAAAAGAATGGAAGCCTTTGACTCTCAATAAGTCTGAAGAAAAGGCATTGCATCGCAGCCCCAAACGCATTGCAGTGAACAAGGAGCGCTGGAAAGTGTAGCATCTGCCAACCTGAATAAACTTGCAGATGGTTGATCGTGATAACCCTTTAATAGCATTCTGCCTTTCTTATTCTTTGTTATTATTCCTAGATACATGCCCATGCTTCAGCCTTCAAGTTTCTCCCATTCCGTTTCCAGTCATTTTCCACAAGAATGGACTGAGGTTTTTCAGGAGTGAGCTTCATATTTATTCCATATTCCTTCGGTAGGTATTTCATACAGACTCAAGGAGGAAATGTTTGTACATTCGCATTGGATTGGCACAGCAGTTCTTCCTATTATAGTTTTGTCGAATCTGCACCAGCAGTAGTGGCGAAAGAGAGGTGAAGCACCGATGTAGATAAGAAAATATGGAAAGTGAAATGAAAAAACCTCGAGTAATATACTAGTACCCAAGCTGGAAACCGGAGATTGAAGTCGTTAGCCTGCAATTCTTTCTGAAGGGCCATTCTTTGAATTTTACTCTTTTATGCAAACTTTCTCCCCCAACAAATATGAAAGTGAAATCAGGAAAATAAACATTAGGATGCTTGCTCTCCTTCGAAGGAAGAAGGAAAAATATTTCTATTACAAAGTGAAATCAAACTTTGTCTAAAAGATGCTCCGCTCTGCACCGCTCGAGTTTTCAGGCGCGGAGAGATCGATTTACGCTTCGGCTTGGCAAACATTTGAAAGAATGAATGGATTACCTAGTATGTATTCTTGGTATTGCCATAGAGCCACAGCCGCTTTCTCCAATTAAGGAGGTACAAAAAACCTCATCAGCATCAGACTTTTTAATGAGGGGAGGAAAAAGACGCTGGCTAAATTAAGGCGAGGCTTTCAAATCTCCTAGGTTTTGTCTGAGAATACTGCTGTTGCAAGAATGTTTCTCCAGAAGTATATATGTGTGTACAACAAATGATTGTCATCAAAATCGAGCTTGTTGCTTCCCTACTCCTAGTACAAACAAAGGTGAACCCCTTTTATCGATTGGGATGCCTATCAAACAACAATTTCCCATTTCCACCCACCTCCAACACACAACTTGTTATGAGGCAATGGCGACGTTGTTGGGAAAGAAAAAAAATGAAGACGGAAAGTACACATTTATTACTTGGAAAAATATATGAGAATATGAGAAAGGCAATAATAAATGAGTTTGCTGGGTGTTGCGAAAATTGTTCTGCTCCTTCGACTGAATGCAAATGAGGGTTTCCGTTCAGGAAAAAAAAACTAGCGTACATAGCATGACGTGTAGCAATATCTGTCAGTTTTCGGGCGGTCCCGTGTGCGCACACACATACCAACATTTCCCCATCGTATTAATATCGGTCGGTGGGAATGAGAATCGATGATAATGATAGAATCATCGAGGAAAGCAAGTGATCATTTTGACAGCTCCCAACAAGCGAAAGCGTAAACAAGTCTTTTTCCAAAAAAAGATCATGTCGTTAGCGAAAGCAGTGAGCAATGTATAATGAGCACGTTGGCTAATATCTAGCTCCACCGGAATGGGGAAATATCTATGAAGGTGTGTTGCGCAAATATAATGATTTCTTCCATCGATTCCCTAGAAAAAAGCGTGATAATGATGGTGTGGATGTTGCCAGACATTTCGTTTCGTCATTGAGCGAAGCAAATTAACGGAATTGATGATTAATGAATACAATACTTTCACCCGTGAAGAAAGTCATTTGGGCAGACAATAATTATTATTGGCAAGCGAAAGTTGCAACACAGAAAAAAATCGTAAAAAAAGATAAAAGAACATCAAGAATCAAATTGTTTTAATACCTTGTTCAAGTGCACCTGAGGATGGTGAAGAGATCGTGTTGGAAGGATGACGACAATGATGATGATGATAATATCGGCTGTTCTCTTCTCTAAGCGGCTTTCCTTTCCCTGCGAGCTGTGCACTATGACGATGAAGTACTCCTTCACTGATTTGCGTTTTCCCGACAGAAAGTCTGAATTTGCCTGCGAGGTCTCTGAACAGTTTGGAATGATGATGTTTTTCACAAAAAGAATGTAAAATACTTTCGAAGAGGATTTCAGTATGGTTAAGTGGAAAGCATCTCTCTAGACGATATAAAATGTATTTTTTTTTTAGTACGAGGTACTTTTCTGCAAAGTCGGTCGGTATTAGCCAGTGTTGAGAGAGCACGATTTGTGGTAATAATCAAGTAGCTTGAGATGACGACGATGATGATAAGATGCAGCCCCTGCTGCGAAATTCATATTCAAGAGGGATTGAACGGAGAACTCGTCGAATTTTTAATGGTCACAATGGACTCGATCAGACTCGGACTGGAGAAAAATTCCTTAGGTTTGTCTTCCATGCAACAAGCAAATGTAAGGAAAAGGAACTTGTTCACACGTAAAAAATAAATGAGAAGGACCGAAGGACGAGGGAGAAAATGAGAGTGGAAGCGCGTGCGAGAGAGCTCAAACTGTGAATCTGAGCGTTTTGCAAGCAACTGAGAATGTGTCTAAACGAGTTGTCTAGATTTACAGTGGGAAAAGAAATACTACAATTTCTAGCACGATGACTAGAGGGGAAAGAAAAAAAAACGAAGACGAGCTGCTGCTGCTGCTCCTTGCACGGCTGCTGTGTTCTGTTATGTTGCGTTGTAATGATGATGTTAAAACCAAGCCAGAGCCCATATCCTAGAGGATTCACGATCCACCGAAACTGACTGACGGAGAATATAGATGGGGGAAAACCTGAAAGTAAAATGAATGAAAAAAGTGCTTTTACGCGAATACAAGAAGAGTTTCCGAGGAAAATAAGTAAGAGGTTTTACTGTGTGTGTACAATATGCACTACTATGAAATATGTAAGAAGTGATCGAGTGAGTGTGGGGTTCTCCTACTATTATTTCGGCGAACCAACTTAATACTTACTTATTATTGCACTCACTCACTCTAGCCAGTAGTAAGGGTAAGTAGTAGTGAGTAGTGAGTCGCCCGACCAAGAAAAGGATTGTGTTTTCAAGGTAACATTTTTTGGAAAGTGTAAGCTGGGCTAGGCTCGGTTTTGTGGAAATGAGAAAGAAAAAAATTACAGACCGGAGGAGTACAGTGGAAAAGGAGTGGATGGATGGATAGGGGCTCCGAGATGCATGTCACGCCATGGATGGCATGGATAGTGGATGACGGACGACGATTCCCTTTGTGCGGGGAGTGAATGAGGAACCGAGAGGAAAAGTGAAATGAAATGGCAAAGAAGAGGAACATGATGATGATGATGATGATGGCGTGGAAAAAGAGCCAGCTTTTTTATTTGGAAGCAATGAGCGAACTTCCGCCTCTTTCGCTTCAAATAACTTAAACATGAGAAGTAAACATTGAAGTAAATATGCGAGATGGGATGATGATGGCGATATGATGTGATGCGATACTTTCATTACGTGATAATACGGTATGTGGACCAAGTCATGTGAAATGAAATACGAAAAATAGGTACATTTTAAGTATGTGATGCACATGATTCCTCACTGCTTCTCCATTTCAATGAAGAGAGGAGAGTAACCATTTTATGGAAATGGTGGGGCACGTCCACCGGTGGAAACGCTGTTGGTGAAACGAGTTAGTGAAAGGGGAAGATGACCTGATGAATTTTTAATGTAAAAGTTTGAAGATGATGCATTAAGGAGCTTAGAAAATAAATTCTAGGTTTTCCTGCACCAGGTCCAACGAGATAACGATGCATGATGGTATGTGACTTCGGGATGAAAAAAGATGAAAAACAAGCTTCCCATAGGCCTGGAAAGCTGCGTTCAAGGTGAAAGGCATTGACATCATAAATATATCAAATTTTTACAACAACCGATGCGAGATGCTTGCGAAAAAAGTAAGCTAAGCGAATGAGAGGGAGAGGGGCTGAGAAGAGCTCGCCACTTCAGTGAAGGGATTCCTTCGCATCTAATGAAAACTTGAAAACTCAGTGACGATGATGATGTTTCATGATTGCATTCCAGCGTTGAAGATGAAAGGCCGGAAAGATGAAAGCAGAGGTACATACATGTATGATTTTCAAAGGCTTTTAAAATATGAACTACAGAACGAATGATGATGGGGAAAAGTAAATTATTTAGCGTGGAACATGAAAGACAACTTTTAAGAAAAATGCTAATGAAAGAAACAAACTGAAATGACAATTTATTAAATGGAAATAGCATGTATAATGATTCAGAGTTGTCAAAAACTTTTGTTCAAAATGGTCTCTTCGGTCTTGTAAAAAAAGTCTGGATAGATAATTAATGTATTTTGTCTGCAAGCCGGTGTAGGACTAGCTACGAAAACAACTAGAGAGAAAAATGAAGGTTGGACAAACACAAAGGAGAGAAAATGCTGGTCAATAAATACCAATCCGCACGAAAATGTAGATATCGTTTTTGCCAAAGTCCGGATCAACCCGGAACAGAATAGATTTATCTTTTTTGTTGAACAGCAAAAAAAGAAGCAAGGAAGCAACACAACATTGCAAAATTGGTGGTACATCTCAGTTAAAAATATTTACTAACTAGTAACTAAATGGTCGCATAAAGGAAATGCAACGAGTGTATTTATTGACACAAGGCTAAACCTTGATTAAGATTGGAATACACGCCGTGCAAAAAATGCAATTAAAAATGGTGGACACACATTGATTCAGTAAGAATATTGATAAATACTGCTTTATTCTTTTTTTCTGAAAAACTCATAAAGATTGAGGCATACTGGTAGGTAATATTATCTGGAAAATCTTGAAAAAAGGTTTTTACTATGTACCTACTTTACTTATGAATTGAAAGCCCATTGAATTTTTTGAAGATTTCACAGCAAGAGATTCTTCGTTTTGTGTCAGAAATTCACTGAGCAAAAGATTGACCTAGTAATAACAGTAATAATGAGTTTTGAGTGTGGAGTAATAAGTCAATTTTCTAAATCAGAATTCAGGACAGTTCTTTGCGCTTCATTTTCAATAGGGGACCGGATGTTGTTTCTACCCTGAAAATAATAGCATTTTCCATGATTGATCAAATATGTATTATTATTATTATTACCATTCGGCAATTATGACTTGTAAGTATAATGAATAATGAAAAGCTTACTTGATTACGTCACCCGAACCTAACAGATCAAAGACATGATAAGGAACTCCTAGTGGCGCTGTCTTTTTCATGGGACGTAGTTCC
>JAHZNH010002215.1:0-15922 GCA_027744355.1 Tyrannoseira gladiata
TGGAGCTCTTACTGTAAAGTCTTATTAAAATATGTACATAGTCACAAACTACTCGTGCACCTTTGCCACCTCGCATAAAGCACTGTAACCCTCATACACAACATTTTGGCGACGAGTTCGTTTCTATTTTAAAAGTATTTCTGTTAGTTAACTGTGACTATAATTTCAAGTTTTTAATTGTATTCTGAGGAACATTTCGTGTTGTCGAACAGTATCCAGTGAGTTTCATGTTAACCCCAAGCCAACCCGGCAAAGAACTCACTTCATGTCTAAAGTAAAGACAAGATCAAAGAGTAAATCGGAACCCGAGGACAGTGATTGTTTAAGTGATAACAACCAACAAGAATCAGAACCGAAGCCAATCATAAATCCAGATCCAGTCATCATGGGAACTGTTGGTTTCATTCGTCCATTCGATAGTGCCACCGACGATTTCAAAATGTGGTCAGGCACTTTCAAGGCATTTCTCGTAGCAAATGGCCTTACCGTGGAAACCCATGCAGACCGTTGCAGAGGTATCCTGTTGTCATCACTTGGTCTTCCCACTTACACATTGTTGTCGACTCTCATATCTCCAGCAGAGCCAGAGTCGAAGTCAGTAGAGGAAATCCTGTCCACCCTCCAAAATCACTTCCAACCAGCTCCATGTCCCAAGCTCCTCAGACCTACTCTGGAGCTCTTACTGTAAAGTCTTATTAAAATATGTACATAGTCACAAACTACTCGTGCACCTTTGCCACCTCACATAAAGCACTGTAACCCTCATACACAACACAAGATAATTGTAGAGAATTCATATCTCAATTGGAAACAAACTCTTCAATTACCGATGACAACTTATTTTTGCAATAGTTTAAAATGAAAACCGCGAGTCGTTGGAATTGACAAGTTGCATGGACACTGTCAAAAAGGAATAAAACTAAAAGGAACCCCTAGCATTGAGTTAACACAACAGCTGACATGCGTCAAACTCGAAATTTACTTCATAAACTGTCATGACAAACTTTCCATACGTTTTAGTCCATATCCTTTAAAATCATCTGACAGTGTTGTGCTGAATTCTTATTGACTTTAATTCTGTGTCACATTATTTTGGGGTTTGCCAAGTACAGACAAAAGATATGTTGAGAAGGGGGAAAATCTACCGCTGACAAGTTGCAGAGGGGCACTCTAGACAGAAGCGGATTTTCTACCTATCCTCTCTACCTAATACTTGTGTCAAGGAATGATCAGAGACAACATTTCTGTTCACTATACAGACACACATGTCGTATCAGAATGTGGGCGTGATTCTCAGAAGGTTGATTGAAGCAGGCTTAGCTTTCGACCTCCAAAGCGGTAGTAATCATTTCCCGCGAAGATATGTATTGAATAGGCTAAATGATGAATTTCCAAGACGATCTGACCCAACTTCTTAGAAGCTACCATTAGGTCGTCCACAAGCCAACAAATTCCTTAAAGAGCGTAGGGTTTAGGAGCGTATTATTAGTATTAATAATGAAGAAAATATGAAAGAAGTAGTCATTTAGGATAGCATGTTGATGAGCTGAAGACGATCCTCTTAGAAATGAGCCCCACGTAATAAATAGTATTTACGCATTCTGCCAAGGCTAACGAGAAGCAATTCTATCCCTTATGTGATGAGTGGAACTAGTGTTTTTACTTTGAGGAAGGATGTTTCCTGTAGGCATTCATTACTCATGAAGAGAGTCAATGCATTTGTTTACTTTTGCGGACTTCTCCAAGATACCGTCTTACTTATGTATATCTTGCCTTAATGAGAAAACGGAAGTGAAGCAAATGCCTTATACCCATTTACAACATCTACTTACAGCAACTTTTTTTAATCAGTGGAATTCATTGTTTCCATTTCCATTCCATTCGGGTGGTGGAGGCGGAAGTAGGTTGTAAGTATGTATGTAGGTGGAGTGTTGTGGACGGAGGAGAAAGCAGTGAACAATTTGAATGAGTGAAGGAGGGAACAATGTATATTCAGTTTAAATGGAAACTGGGAGATGTAGGAAGATAATATTAAAAGAGGTTTAACTTTTTCCTCCTCCAAACTACTTACGACTTCTTCTTGTTTTCGACTTTTTAAAGCCTCTGTTTAATATCCTTCTCCTCGAAAGTCTTATTGTGCCGATGGGGAAAAAGAAAGTTTCTTTTTTTGGAAGAAGAAGATAGCAATATTTTGTGAGGAAACTTAAGAATAAGGTAGGCACGTCCCGTAATATCAATAGAGAGCTCGTATCATCATCATCAAAAGCATAAGCATAAACATTTTTATTTAGAGGGGAAATGGAATGAAATTTGGGAGTTGGAAAAAATGAGAGTGAGTGAGTAAGCAGGAGAATCTACGACTACTTACTTTACTTTATGATGCTGTATGATCATGACTACTTTCGCATTCACAATTGGGAATAAAAAAACTTTTTTTCCCTGATATGGTTATCGATATCACCGCGTTCTCCCCGCTGTTGAAAAAAGGAGGAAGGTGAGTACACATGCATTTCGTTATTTTTTCAATTGTTTCGAATAAAAAAAACTTTTGAGATTTTTTTGTTCTGCTCCTCTGGTCTGGGTGTGGGAACTAATACACCTTTCAAGTTGGAGAAGGAGTGTGTGAGTGGAAAATGTCTGAAGTGAAGTACACTGTTCGAGGCTCCTCTCTTGACTTCTCGGAGAGGAAAAAATATCTTTTCGAAGGAAGTGCGATCCCCCTCCTTCGATAGGAAACGTGTTTATCACCTCCGTGCCACCGTGGAAAAATACAAAAGGGAAACGGAGCAAAAAAAGAATATAAATAAGTGGAGTGAGTGAATAAGTAAGTAACTATGTACATAGTGGTACGCTGTAGCGTTTTAACAACTCTGAAAAAAAATCGTGTGCATAGACATATGACATCGTTGAAAAGGAAATCACATAATCCCTGTCGTCATAAATCAGTTGTTTCGTCGACAATTTTTTCTCTTTACGAAGGAGAAAAGTAAACTTTCCCTCTGAAGAAAAGAGTTTTTCTTCTCGGGGATATAAAACTCATTCCTGGAAACTCATTTAGATCACCCCGTTTTTTCGGCATGGAAGAAAAAAGGAATGGAGTCGCATGAAACTACTCTGAAGAAAATACTTGTCTACTAGTACATGAAACTGTGCACAAGTTTAATACGGTAGCAGTTTATTATCTCGTAATTACATATTTAGCGTAAACAGTCGCGAAGTCAAGTACTTGCTTCAGGTATTTCCTTTTCTAATTTGAAACTTGAAAATTTCTATTTCAGTCTGGAACATTCCTTATACATAATTGGGGGTAATGGAGAGGACTGTCTAGTCACCGGCAACACTGCTTAATTCCTTCAAGCAGCCATAGGAAGTCGAAGTACTCGTAAAAGCTAGAAATATATGTCGTCTTCAAAATTTTCTTGCCAGCACTCAGGCGTTGCTTTTCAGTTGTTAGCCTCTACCACCCTATACGTACCTGTTCGTGGTATGGTTTTACTTTGGTTTGGGTTGGGAAGACGGAGCGGGGAAAAACTAAAAAAGTTTCTGGAGTAATCAGCTCGAGTACATATAATGCTTTATGATGTATAGGGTGTCACATAAATCTTGATCGACCCGCTTCAGTTTCACTCCACATTCGCAACTGCTTACCCTCTCTGCTCTGGAGAAAGAATCTTTCTCGCTCTTCAAAATCAAAACGGACCAAGATGATAGTGGTGGAGGTAGTGAAAGCGATGTGTTATAATGATGATGGTGATGCTACCATTCTGGATTTTGGCTACACATTAGCAATTTGGAAGTGCTTCCTCATCAATGATTCTTTCTGAGAGGAGCACGTCCCCCGTCAAGAAGGCACAGTTATAAAGCTGACAATTAATTTGGAGTTGGAGTGTTTCACATCCTCCTTCTCCCCATTCTGCAAGCTGCTTTCCTCCTTTCCTAATCTAGTAACTAATGTGGGCGTCCTCTCCTCCCAAGTGATGGATAAGAGCGTCAAGGAATCAAAATAAATTTGGATTTTTCGGTGAAGCACTCCTTAATTTGGCGATGTCTAGATGGGTATCCTCGTGAAAGTAATCATTTCTCGTAGCTTCACAGTCGCATCACTACAGTATCAAAACATCGTTTTCGTTTTTGGTAAACTGGTTGGGTAGTGTCTAGACATGAGTGGAATTTTCCATGCATCAATTTGAAATGTAGCGTCTCATTTCTAAACAGTGATCCGAAATGGTTCTGACGCAGTTTGATGGATGGATCACCATTTGATTCTACTGATATTAGATTTCGATGTTCAAAATAAAAGTCTCTTAATTGAGAATAGGGTGACAGAAGTTGTGTGCTTGAAGAAACGGTGTGAATAATGCCCCACACGAAGTGCTTCATGGTCGTAGGTAAAGGAAGAATCTCACAATTTCATTCAAAATTGAAGAGAATCCCAATGCATAAATTATGATTGGCATTTGTCCGTTGTCAAATTACTCTCTCCTTTTTCTTGAATATTTTAAGTAATAGCGTCGTCCCATTAAGATTTTGTCATTGTTGATCCTCCAACCCCGGGGAAGCTTGAAGCTCCTCTCTCCAGCCATCTTCCCATTCCATGAATTTTTAGCGAGTTGGTTGTTACTTTCCCAGCAAAAAAATGTTTTCCGTGTAGTCGCGGAATGATCTCACTCCGACTCACTATCAGCAAGGAGGAAAGCAATGAGCCTCCCACATCCATTTTTTAGATAGTGGCTCGGCTTGGCCTGGCTAGACAGGGAAGATCAATTAGGCAAACCTTTCCATTTCCACTGCTCATCGCAAAGCGATTATCTCCATTGCGATAATCACTCCCGCCTTGCGGGAAAAAAGCTGCTGAAAGAGATTCAGCCGCATTAGGAAAACAAGCTCTCGCTCTCCCTTAACCAACTCATTAACCCACACGCATGAATAAAGATCACCACCATCAGCATTTCAGCCAGAGAAACGGAATCGGAAATCGCTGGTGGTGGTGCTGCTGGTCTTCGTCACGTTCGATTGCATCATCGTCAGCATGATCAGCAAACCTCTGTTGCCTTGGTCGCTGTGAATGAAAATGAGGAAGAGAGTATTACAACTCAACTACTTATATGAACGTATTTATCTACGTATAACTTCGCGATGTGTAAAGATAAAACACATTGCTGCACAAGCACAATTAGTACAATGTCCGCCCGGCAGCTGAAAATAGCATAGTATTTTCCCAATTCTCGATCACGAAGGCGACAAACCCCCACAAAATAAAGAAATTGTTGAACATACCTATGAGCAATGTTAATACGTAATGACGGCAAATTGGAAGTGGGGGAGACGACAATGAGGAAATCGCTTGCTTGGGGGAGTGTGCTTCCCCCTCTCACGTGCATGGTGAATGATGCAATCGTTGAATTTGAACACATTCATTATTGAGGGAGCTCATGCAAAGCGGTACAACATTTAATTGCACTTGTAAATACCTCGTCACTCGTTCATTTTTGACACTGTTTCAATCACTGCTCATATGACACGCTAGACTAGGACGTTCTTTACAAAAGGGTGGTGGTGAAAAATGAGCAAATTTTGAGCAGGAGAAAGTCTAACGTAAGTGAAAAACGCATATGGCTTGAGAAAATCTATAAAAATGTGCACAGCCATTTCATTCGCCCTTATTGGTAAGCGTAAAGAGAGGTAGGGAGGTACATCGTTTCCTACTTCTTTTTTATGGAATCGGGTATCTCATGACGGAGGAAGTGAAAACGAGTGTGAATTCGCGATAGTGGATTAGATACAATAAAGAGGAAAAGGTATCTAAAAAGAAATGATTTTGCAGTCAATGGATTCTCATTGTGATCAGATGAATTCCCCCCATTCCCAAAGAAGGGTTCATGATGATAGGGAGGAGCAGAATGGAAGGGGAAAACGAGAAAAAAGAATTTGTATCTTTCATTATCATAATTTTGAACACGTTTGCGCGTTCACAAAAAACCGAACTAGTCCTTGCGTCTGTCTGTCGGTCCGTACCTCTGTAAGGAATGCTTAGTCTCCTTCATCTAATACAAATTTTGTTAATTTTGAGTACAACTGCTCCTTTCGCAGAAAACGAAAACTTCATCATAGAGATCATATTCTTGCTGATTCTTCGTAAAACTACAGTGATTAACCAAATCACACGGCACTCAAGCCAGGTTCTTGAAGAGTTGCGGAACATTTCGACAAAGCAAGGAATAACATACATTTGAAATGAATCCAGAGTGTAGTTTGCTATTGTTTGTTATTTTGCTCAATTTTGAGAACGGTAAGTAAAGCTAACATGGAAACATTGTGCTCATTCCAATTTGAAATAAGTTTGGTTTTACTGTTTTCCAATTTGTTCGGAATAGAATGAAGAATTACTTACTCTGCATTCTTAAAGAAACAAGCTGGGGGTTCTTTTGAGTTTATGGGGCTAGGTTTCTGTAACTGTTTTAGGTGAGAGTATACACATTCCCCAATTTATCTGGCAACAAAGTCAGTGGGAGTACAAAGTCTCCTGCTGAATCAGCAGCCCCACTTCTACTTTCACTTATTGTGGGAAGCAATTTTTTTTTCTGGGAATGGATGGATTACTTATTGCTCACAGGCACCACTACTTACTTTCTCGGCCTGCAGATTCTTTTGCATACTCACAACGAATTTTATGTGGCTTCAAAGGAGAAAAAGGAGGCTCAGGTATTGGGAGACTTTTTTTTCTTGCCACTCTCCCTGCTTCGTTTTCTGTTCGGATTTTCTTTTGAGGAGAAATCGAGATAAAAAAAATGTGTGTGATAAATATGCTTTGCTAGGTATTCCAAACAAAGTTCTCGATTCGGAATACCGCAATTTTTCAAAGCCGAGAAGAAATGGAATGAAACGGAATAGTTAATCGCTTTAGAGAAAAAGGCATATAGGAAGGAGCTGGGTAGGTGGAGCCCTTGACGAGATTACTTATTTCATCCCACGCAGCATTTTCTCCCTCTTGCTGATGTTTGTTTTGAGGACTGAGCCTTTTGAAAAAAGGAGCAACGAGCGAATGAGTGAGTGGTGGCTTGGTCTGGCTTTGAAGCCGAACGAAATTTCACTTTGAATGGGGAAGAGAGAAAACACCTGCGATTCGGACTGGCAGAATGGTGCCACGATTATGAGATTGGAGTTGGAGAGGAGAGTTTTTTCAATAAAATGCCTTCGTAACCTCGACTCCACCAGAAAAAAAAACTTTCACATCGCCAGAACCACGAAAACCAAGGTCATGCATTCCAGTTCCATGAAGTGATGCTGGAATGCTACTTACTTCCTGCAAGAGTCTCTCTCCCGGCTTTAAAACGACTCCATGCTCCGCATCGTAATTATGCATGGGGGTACTTACTTAAGCATGCGATGTCGTAATCGCAACCCACGGAAGCAGTAAGTGAGTGGGGCTGAGGCCTACTCGTGAGCAATAGTCATGAAGAACGCGTCCCTCAAGTATACAGTCAATAACTTGAGCGTAACACTCCTTCCTTGTGTGTGGCATTGTACCTATCTTCTTACTGTTTGTTGCAGGGATACTTTTGTTCAGGTCCTCAGAGCAACTCGTTAGAGCGGCCTCGAAGGGAGTAAATATTGGGAGACGTTGTAAACTTGAGGTAAAAAATATGGATGGATGGATGCGAAAATGCATTCTCAAACAGCATCGGGGCACGATGATATGGAGAAGAGATAAGTAATGCCATTAAAGGAGCGACGTCTGGCCCAACATAAACCTCCCTTCGGCTTGGAGGGAGAAGTAGTAGCAGAAGGTGCTTGTAAGTCGAGGTATTCATAAGTAAGTACTTATTCGAGGAATTAGAAGGTAGAAAATGGAAAACTGCTTGAGGGCACTCTCTTGGCTTTAGTTGCCCCATCCTCCTCCTCTTATCTGTCGCGATATGACCATGAATGGAATACAAATACATTATACCGCATCCTTGCCAGCATACTTTTTTTAGACTCGGGATCACGATCAACGTTGTCATCTTTCTCTTGGAACTTTGTGCAGAAATGGGGTCTGCGAGAGTCGTAATAATGTGCTTTAGGAATAGTGAATGAGGAAACCAGATGAGTTTTTATAGTGCTCGCATCACAGAATTTTCCCTCTTCGTGCGTGGCATTGCACCACCAACCAAGCCAGAAGAAGGATGAAAACACGACTCTCTCTCTCTCTCTTTCTCTCCCTCACTCACGACAAAACCGACAACCGCAGCTTACCATCGCAATCGCAATGGATTGCATAAGGATGGGAAGATGTGTGTTGTGTAATGCAATAGTACATTCTGCGGAGGTGCCGCCGCGCCGCATGCATCTACGTACGATGGATGATTCTATAAGGAGTAGTAGTATTTTTTTCCCTGTAGTTCTTCCCACATATCATTGTCATTGAAGGAAAAAAAGTCTTTTCACTTTTAGCATTTCGCATCACATCAGCCAGCAACCATCACATCACCCGCGCTCAACCAAAGGCGAAAGGGAAAACCGCAT
The DNA here is from genome assembly GCA_027744355.1 of Tyrannoseira gladiata. NCBI lineage: Eukaryota > Metazoa > Arthropoda > Collembola > Entomobryomorpha > Entomobryidae > Tyrannoseira > Tyrannoseira gladiata. The sequence continues at coordinate 8,506 of JAHZNH010002215.1, forward strand.
CAGTATTCTAGCCATTCAGCCAGAGTTTTTTATTTGCGCTGAGGAAGAGCATGTGAAGAAAACGGAAAGCCATACATCACCCCAAGAATAAAAAAGAAGAAGTGGGAGATGGTTCAGCTCAGCTTAGCTTAACTTGGCTAGCAGTGCCTAAGCACACTTGTCCATTTCCCGAGTGAGGAGGAGTAGATATGCTGGAAGAAAATGTATAAAGGGGTTTACTTATAAAGTGTGGCTGGATGAGTAGATGAAGAGCAAAAAAAATATGTATAGACTTCTCCCTCTTCAGGAGGATACTCCGTGGATAGACCTCAGATTGAGGTCCTCTTATCCACGAATCCCACGATTCCTCCTTGCAGACTAGACGCACCGCATGGCGACTACGACGACGACGACGGTGATGATGATGATGATCGATCTTTGCCTGGCTCTTCTGGTTTATTGCATTTCATTCAAATTTGCTACGTACCGGGGGAACAAGTAACTTCTTGAGGGAAGTTGACCCACCCGTGCCTACCCGGAGGAAGGAAGGACTTGGATTCGCACTCGCTTCAACTTTACAAGCCAAGAAGAAGAATGAGTACCCTACGTTTCATCTGACCTGATTGCTCAACCTTGTGAAACCATTGCTATTTATATCCACCCAAAGATTGTTCGGCATCGCAGCGCCACTTTTTTTTGGTGAAAGTGTGTGCTTTCGCAATGTCATTAGCCCGCACTATTTATATTGCTGTAATGAATTTGGGGGATTTCGGTAAGAGTGACGAGGAAGCCCCAGAAAAAAAATTGGCTCAGCTTCGATGTGACGTCACAAGTCGTGATTGAATTAGAACGATATCAGCCAACATCAACATTCATGATCGAATTTTCTATTTTGAGAGAGACTCCTCACATCCTCAGCGAAATTTATTAAGATTCCTTGATTTTTCCCCAGCATCTTATTTACTTATTCACGCAGAGTGCTCATGAGCCTGGAGTACTTAAGTAAGTGTGTACTTACTACTTCCCTACTGATACTTATTCCCTCAAATTTTTACTTAGACCCATCTCAGCGTCAAAAGTACTCATGATAGGTCACAAAACTCTTCCAGGAAGAAAATCTTTATTGCGTCATCATCACATCAATTTTCCATTTAACTTTTATTCCTTCTCATGACTCCTACACCTCCGCGCTCCATTTCCCATTCCTTCCATTGCTCACTTCTTTTCGTAGAGGCAATTAACAAAGTATTAACGTGCTGGATCCCACAATGAAAGCCCATAAAACCTGGATGCGAATCCCAGGTGGCCTCCGTGAATGATGATCAAGGCGGAAGTGGGTCACAGTCATAAGAATGAATGTATGAATTTACCTGAATATACATACACATAGCACTGGTGTGCGTACTCCTGCCTGGCTCATATTTATCGCAAGGAGGAGGGTTGCTCCACTCATTCTTCAAAATTCTCTCCATTTGCATCCATTACGCTCTCTTCAGCAAGCCATGCCACGTCATGTCATAATGCAGCATACCATACGAAGTCAAACCATACCACATTTTTTTCATGTATTTTGTTTCAGATAAGCAGGTGAAATTCTCCCGTCCCAGAATTCAAATTCCACCTTAGTAATTTCGCAACTACTAAATGGTGCTCCCCTTCACTTCAGTACTTCCTTATAAGTTTTCCTTGACTACAAGCCCAGAGTGAGAAGGGGAGAGTTCTCCAGGGATCATAATATATTGCAAATTACTTATTGCTTGGGAAAAACTGTTCCTTCGCAGTTCAAAGAGATATAATTTAGCTGGAGGAGACATGAAGTGGAACTTGTCACGAATATTTCAAGACCATTAACATAAATACTCATACTCCAACGGAGAGCAAGGAACTAGAGTATTACAGCCAAAGTCTTAAAAACTTCCCCCTCCCTCCACCCAGAACAGTGCTTACTTAAATATTTAAACGGAAAGTTGCCAAGTTGTTCGTTACAATGGTCATCGTAAATTGCAAATCTACCAACACCACCATCAACAGAAGCAACGCTCCTTTTTCGTGCTGATGCCAACAAATAGTGAATGAATGAATTGCCGGTAAAGTACTGCTCCAGTGGTAGGATTCCACTTTCACATCATGTGCACTTCACTTCCACTGTCCTGCCGCTCCAAAAAAATGTGTACAGATAAGAAGAATAATTTCCATTTATCTTCATGTTCACAAAAGAAGGGGAAGTAATCGTCCGCTGTCATTCCGCCGTATTGCATTGTTCCTCTGCCCTGGTTCGGTTCTGTACTGTTCGTGCAAGTGGACACCCAATTTTTTCACCGCACAAATGCTATTCATTTTTTTTCACTAGTGGTGGAAAGTAACTTCGTCTCCTCCCGCTAATTGCCAGTTTTCAACTCAGTCATACTTTTTTAATCTCCACTTTACTCACTCATTCCCATTCCATCTCGTCGCACGGTTCCAGTCCCACTCCCACTATTTTAATTTGCACAGTAGCCCACTACAAAAAAAATAGCGAGTGCCAGGCCAAGCAGCCCAAATTCCTCAGCAGAAACTTAATCTCCTTAATGGTTACTTGGAAAATGATGATAGTAATGGGAATGCAAAACATCTCCTAAATTTCTCAAACAAGTATTTAGGGAGTAATTGGCGGAACTACCAAGATCACTTTAGAAGAAGGAAATGGATGCTTTTAGGGGTAGGTAAGCACTCCAAATTTTTTTCGTCCGGGAAAGGAATTCACCATTTACCTAGCTTGGGTTGGCTACTCTACTCCAGCCACGTAAATAGATAAATACTGCGTCACATTTCTAATGAACGGTATTATTACGGACAGTGAACAGTGCTATAATATGTACTTCTATAGTAACTATTTATTATCCGACTCTCCTGTCACTTCATGAAGACAAGTCACTCTGAATCATGCAACATTGACAGTCGGGCAGTGATTAACTGGGTCATTCGTCATTATACCCTGATGTGGGAAGTGAATGCCAGTTTTGCGTGCAGTAAGCACACTACCCCTCCTTGGGAGCCACCTCTCTACCAACCTAGATATATTTATGTTTATTATCAATGCCTAATTGCTACTCACCCGCCAGTTATAATTTGGCAGATAATTTGTAGTGTAATGAATCCTTTTATCTGGGAGGAATAAGCTGTGCAAATGATTCCGTGGTGTCTGTTGGTCTGTCCGTTCTTTGATGTAGATTTTGTGAAGTTGGAGCGAATTCTTCCGGAATAAAAAAGGAATATTTTTTACAAAACCGAAAATGTCCGTAGGAATGTCTCGTTGAAACTATTTATCTTTCCATCCTGAATTGATTCATCAGAGCTTTTCATTCACTCGCTTGTGCTCATCCACATCTCTAAAGTCTTCATTAATACAATTTATGACAGGGGAGATACCCCCAACACAAATTATAATTGCGTTCCAGATAATTGAGCATGACCGCGATAACGACTGCATATCTACAGATTATTACTGACTTCCCAGCGGACTGGCTTTCGCATGTGTGAGCATATTCGAGAGTGAGTGATAGCAGGTAAATAAAGGTCATCATTAAATACATCTACGTAGCTAAGTAAATGCGCCTGCCAGATCCGTTCTTTGGTATCAGAATATTAATCATTGGTGGTCATGAATAGCTCCGCAAATGAACCGCATTTGTTTCTCCGCAGCGCAAATGTGGCGTAATTAATCTTCCGCATTAAATAAATACCATTACGATAGGATGTCGTGTAATGTCAGAGCGGATAAGAGGATATTTATCTGATGCGATGCAGAATGAAGGGCAATTTACTTATTTTGATGAACCGGTAATCAATAGAATTGATGAACTAGATATTCCGGAAAACTACGTTACGAATTCGGTGGTTCCCTTTAATATCGAAACATCAAAGATATCGAAATCGAGCAATTTCAAATGGCTCATTCTAGACTTCCTGTAATTTTAAAATGATAATCTGAAACAAGCTATTTCTACTTAAATATTTAAGTACTTTCACGAATGTGTTATCATTTCCCCCCTTAAGCAGTTATTGTTTCATAGCAGCCAGAAAAAACGAAAATACCTCCAGTGGCACGTTGCCTAATTCACTCAGGCATGACACACAATGTGAAATATAAATAGGTACAAACAGTAAGGAGGAATTCAGTCTGAATCTGTGGGGACTCCAGTTACAGATTTAGGTTGCACGTACCTAAGAATTTATACATACCTACTCCCTTTCACTGAGAAAGTCTCACCATGCTCAGAAGAACAAGATGCGCTGGGCGTAATTACAGTTTCATCCGTTTCGAAATGATGAGAAAATGGAGAAGGATGAGATTCATGAGAGACGCAGAAACTCAACTCAAGGAGGAAATGAGGGACAACGTCTGCATATTAAAACTTGCTCTTCTACAACCGTCCTAATTTTTTCTCCTCTCTCAAGTTCCAAATTTTTTTCCCCATGGATTGTATTCCCAACTTTAGGAATGTTACACTGTTTTTTTTTTGCTATTATTATTAGGAGTATTTTGCTTAATTCAGGATAATTTCAATTTCAGTCCTTGCAATTCCAGAATTCGTGCTCTGTGTGTTTGCGTGCGCGGTTCTCCCATCGAGCGTGGAAGCAAAAAATATACCTAGGATTCCATGTTGAATTAAGGAGACCTACTTTTTTGTTTTCCCTTTCTCCCTACAGATCCAGATCCACATCCAGATTCAGATTTGCCTCTGATGGGGAATAAGTCGAAGCGAGTGAGGGAGTCACTTTATGTGCATCATGTTAGCTCACTAATCCCCTTCTGATGGGGAATAGGTTTGTAGTACTTGGTAGTAGTTGTAGCAGTACCTATTTCTGGTCTGAGGAAGAGATTACCGCATGAATACATATCTTGATGTGTCGTGTGCGCCTCCCGATTTTGATTCCGCTCATCCCCGTGAAATCGCTAGTCCCCATGGTGGTGTGGCTCTAGTTTGGCAGGGAGGAGGTAAGAGAAGATGATTTCTTTTTATTTAAATATTCATGGTGAATGCAGTCATAAGATTAAATCCGCCTGTTTAAGCCATCCAACTACTAATACTACTACTATTACTACTTTATTCTGTGTAGACCTCGCTTCTCCCAGAAAAAATAAATACGGGGGAAACTGGCAGCTTTCATTCCTCATCTTTATTTTTCCAAGAAATACATGCAGAGTCGTATAGGAAATCTCCCATCTCTCGTCTCAGGTAAATAAGGAAGATGAGAGAGGAAAGAGAAAGTGGAGCTGCCGTGATTTTAATTATTTTCTATAATGGAGTCACATCTAGATTCGCGGCACGACCGAGAAAAAAATATACTTGGATGATGCCTCAATACTCCTGCAGATGCAATAAATGTACATAAGTACTTAACTTGTATGAATGCAAGCTTCTGTCGCTTCCTCCTCGATTTTTAAGGGACTGGCAAACAACACAATGTGATTCACAAGGAACGACATAGAACGAGAATGTCATAATGGTTGCTGCACATCCGCACTAAATAAAGAACTCCTGCTTTCCTGCTGCGACCTCCTCATAATATCAGAGGGGGAAAAAGAACTCCCTCTTTTTTCGTGAGGGTCGCGGGTGAGAAGTGGAAGAAACCACTTGACTTGTCTATTCCACTTACTCCCCACCGGAGGTGAACTGACTGTATGAATTGCATTCATCTCTCCGTTTCATGTGCATAATACCCGACAACATTATTTCCTCTCAGGACGAAAAACACATCTCGAGAATCTCGCTCTTTCCGCCAACTTCATTCATTAGAGTGTGAAGAATGCGAGCCAGATATAAGAGCTCATATATGTTTTAACTATAGCGATTTCTATACGGAGGGAGGCTATACCTCATTCAGGGAAGACCTCATTTGTAGGTCGCTCGCTCGTTGAAGGACATGACCATACAGTCAGGTTGAATTTTGGTATTGGAGTACTGTAGCAGCGAAGGATGAATTTGTCCTTGGGAATGTAATGTCCAATTACCATATATATGTATATTTTTTTCAGGGGAACGCTTTCCCTTCCTCCTTCAATTCCACTGGTAGGCTTCGCCTGGTTAGCGGAAGTAAAAGCTAAATAGATGGAAGGAAGGGTTTCGGCTTCACGACTTCGACGACGAAGGGGATTTCGGGAGAGCTTAAAATCACCCGTGGAACTATTGTGTGAAATGGGTGAAATTGGAAAAAGCCACCATCACCAAGGTTTCGCAATGGAAATGGGTCTTGGTGAAATAATGATTTGACTTTTTGTAAACATCCTTTATTCTCCCCTTCCCCAAGGAAACAATACATACTTCCATGACGAAAAAAAAAATTAGTTTGTTTGCTTGTTTGCCTCCCTGGCTGATAGTAATTTGCAAATTTCTACGGAGATTCTAAGGTAAAGAAGGAAGGAAGGAGAACTACTACACAGTGAGCGTTGTTTCGCAATGAACAATTCAATGGATTACTGAAACAACTTATTTACATCGGGAAATTTTCGATTTGAAGGGGGATTGGGAGAAAAGCTTGATAAATTGGGAATTCCGTTGCGACAATACAGAGCCCAAGACCCATTGTCCAAACTAATTGTAAATGGGATTCATTATTTGGACTCCTGGGCGGTGAACAGTGGTTTTTTCTTCAAGGATGCTGATGATGATGATGATGATGAAGATGTTGAGAATCTGAGGAGGTGGAGGACGACGACGACAATAATAACAACAACAACGAAGAAGGAGAGGATGGGCTGGATTTGGTTAGCTCGACTCGAGAGTGTTGACTCAATAGGCAATTTTGAAATGCTAATGAATGAGAGCCCATCATCACTGTAGAGGCTTGTCCTCGCTTATTTCGTCAACGGCAAATATTCTCATCATCAAGCGTCTCCTTCGAGAGGAAATTGGGAGGGGGAGGAGAAGAAAAGATTTTCGTTTATTTTCTCAAGCTTTCCTCATGCTTTTATTGGTTGCGAACTCTCCACATGCCAGCGAGTGCTTTTGCTCCCGATAGTAAAACGTTTTGCAATAACTTGTTGGCCTCTTGGCTGAGGTTGTGTTCTGGAGATCGGATTGATAATACTTAGGAGGTAGAGTAGAGGAGAGTAGAGTGAACTCTAACAATCTTAATGGTCGACTGACTGGATAGTAAATTATTTTCCTCTCGGAGATTTCATCTCCTCCTCCTCTCAAAACGAAACGACGATAGAGGATGATGATGATGATGATGATGCCCTACTGGATAGTCTCAAGTTTTTTTTACCCAAGTATTTTCTCCGGAATGAAGTACCATATTATCGTTTTATATCGCCTTACAATAAACTCTCGAGATAATTTTTTAACCGGAGGAGAAGAGTAAGAGGCGGAATCCATTCTATTTTGGTTTGACTTAGAGCTCTATCCAGGCCAGATCAGGCCGAATTTTTCAGGCCAGGCCAGACATTTTCAGG
>JAHZNH010002216.1:0-15708 GCA_027744355.1 Tyrannoseira gladiata
AATTAGTTTTGCCTTCCCTCCGATCTATTACGAATTTCGTAAAATTATACGTACATATTTATTATCACTATTATCGTATTAAATACAACCGGTGGCGGTCAGGTAAAAACTCTTACTCGTACCACTTAGGAAGAATAAAGACATTACTTTGAAAATAATGTCATCAGTAAGCTTACTTAAGTCTAGTCTTATTTTACCCTGCCATTTTCATTTAACGTGTCAATAGAAATGAATCTTGGAAATTTATAGATACAGCTAACGCATAAATCCTCCTATTTCTCCTTGGAAATCATACCAATACTACTAACAGCTAATAATAATAATCAGACATAATTATAGTAAGAATAAGAAAGTAATAAATAATATTAACTAATAACCATACGAAAGAATCAAGGAAATCTTCGCTACATCCAGTCACAGGTATGTTATCGAGCTAATAAATTTTTATTTCGGCGACTGGTAATCGTCGTCTTGGGTCTTCTAACACGTAAGCCAAGCCTTGGAACTGCCACAACTTTTAATGAAGTTGGAAATTTGGTCTTCCATTTTGCTCTACAGAACTTTTCCAAAAGAGCCTGGGACGCTGCCGTAGAGGTGCACGCCTCAAATTCTTGGGTGCACCCAACGAATTTGAGAATCTCTACATTTGGACACTTTGCCAACAAGAATGGAAAAATCGCAGGCCTTCTTTTGATTATGGCGTGAGATAAGGATATCTCCTTCACATTTACAAACTTCACTTTCAAGAGTTGGGCCAATAGAACACTAAGTCTTCGGTTGGGAATCGCTTGCAAGTGCGAAGGGGTTATGTAAAGCCTTAAAGCACTTAGGGATTTCGCTGCGATATCATCCAAAGCGGCTATAAGTGTACCAAACACAAATCGTTCGCAATCAGAATGGCCATACAAGTATGTCACACTAAGCTCCTCCAGATCTAGCGCGGAGTTAGGAGTTGGTTTTCCAAGTACGCTTGTGATTACCGGAACACAAGGATCCTTCAGGGCAAGCCTTTTCACCTGGGGAGTAAGTTGGCAAAACGGTGCCAACTGTTCGAAGTTTGGTGTAGTCTCTGATGTGGCTCCAAACCGAATGTTTACCAACTGCCTTCCATATTTTTCAACGAAGGGTCGCAAAAAGCAGTATGCGTCGCTTCCATAAATTTGTATTTCCTTGAGGGTACGGACATGAGGTAAATCTTCCAAAAGGTGCCTGCCTCCTTCATTTTCGAGTCGCAGTTGAAGCCAATTGGCGTGGAAAATATTCAAACTGTGCAAATTTTCCATTTGAAAAACGGCTTTGAACAGAACCGTGTTAATCTCTTTAAGCTGGGCTTTATACCAATCACTGTTTCCACTAGCCTCTGGAAAAACCAAGTAACATCCAAATATTTCTTTCCCGAATCTAGATGTAAAACGGAACAAACGATCTTCCAGTCGAGCAACTGTCTTCGACCGTTTCTGAACACTCTCCGGTAAGCTATCCAATCGGGCTATTTCGGTCACTGCAATCACCACAGTGTGGAATGGGAACGGGTTCCCAGTGCAGTCCTTCATTTCCGCCATGAAGTGTTCTATATCTTCTAAGCTTGTGAACCAGGTTCCCTTTACATGATCTGACAGCCACTGGAGATGATCGGTGAAGGTTTTGGAGCAATCGGAGCGCCCCGGCACAAATTGAGACTTCACAATGTCTGCAATGAACTGATCCGTCACGTCCTTCAAACGGTGGCAAACTGCTCGAAACCGGATTAAGTCCGCGCACATCAGGTCTCCAAAAATTTTGTAAAACATCTAAAAATATTCACACATGAATATACATTCTTTATAACCTGCTAAAATAGCATTCATGACCCACTGCACACTTTAAAATGCGCATAAAATAACGTAACCAACGCCATCCCACAAAAAAATCATTGCACACATGACCGTATGAATACATAATTTTTAAGAAAATTACTTACTTCATTAGGTAACCGGAGCATATCTACTTTATCCTGCTTGCACTTTTCATGTCCAGGTTGTTGAGCGGAACCGACGACTTCTCTAGATATTGCAGCCTTCACCACAGAATTGCCAGGTTGTCTTGGTCTCAAGGTCGGCATTTTAAAGGCCCGTTAAATTCAGCTGCAAATCATATCATGTAAGCATATATATATATATATATGAAAAAATAAAAATCAGTAGTTTGACCTCAGAACTAAAAGTCAGGTAAAAGTAGAGCACTGTCAAAATCATGAAAACTCACCTGTAACTAGACTCCGCAAAATATCAGCAATATCTTTCAAATGAAGAATAAAATTGATTGTAAATATTGATGAGAACAATTTCTGGCTGTGTTGATCTACCTCTCCCTGAAAAAACCTAAATAACGCGTATAAACAAATCTATGGATTTATACTATACTAACTTCTTAAATGAACGGCTTTGCTCAGCCCCACTCCAATTCTACGTTTTTTAATACTTTATACTAACCGGTCCGGTTATTATTAACTACGGTGCTGGTAAATGTTCCCCTGTTAGTAAAATGTCACTTTTTCGACTGAAGCATAAGGTCTCAAAAGTGTAAATAGATTTCTTTCTATTTAATGCCTATTATATTTCTTGAAAAGTAGAAAGAAGAGTTCTCAAATTGCATCCCAACTCAAGCAAATTCGTATCTAACACCTGCATTCATGCATGCCTCTCCTCTCCGCTCAGAAGCAGAACTGAACTTTGAGCCGCTGAGTCGTCGATTTTATGAGTTTTCGGAAAATGAGCTCGCACACCCAGCAGGTGGCATTGCTTCCATTGAATATAGCATGCCAATCTTGAAAGTTTCCCGGGGGCCCTTGATTCGACGCAATTCTAATGCACTCTACTATTACTGTATTACGATTAACGATTTGGTATAATTAATATTCTTGTTCAAAATTTTTAATTTTTTTTTCTTCCTTTCGGAAACTTGAATGGTTTTGGAAAGTTTTTACACACAATAGAAGCGGGTTTTCTTGAAAAAAAATATCAAAATTAGCACGTTAGTAATCCGGTAATCCCGTAATCAAAATCCAGGAAAATCTTTGCCGTAATCTACATCCGAGACCTAATTTTTTGTAATCTAAATCCAGTAATTCTGTTGGGAAAAATCTTGGATTTCCTAATTTTCCTATCCCTGTTTGATAGCATGGAAGTAAATAGAGCAAATAGAGCCTGAAGTTTTAAAAGTTGTAGAATTTTTAAAAAACCTGTACATGTTCTGATTATGCTAGGCACATTATTAGAAGGTTCGTCCGTTCGTTAGTTACCATACCTTATCTCAATCTTGTTAGTTGTAAACTCTATTGTAAAGGTTAAGATGAAAATCACTGCACAGTTCATTTCAATTTTATGATTATTTTAAAACATGAGCAGCCTAAATGGGGAAATAGGATTTGGTAAATTCTCCTCTAGGAATCTGTACATGTCGTTATCCAGAGGTCAGTTGGCTTCGGTTGATGTTTTAAATGATGCCGAGAAGAGTGCATATGTCGAGGGAATGGCAAATAATATTAAACATTTTCACTTGAGGTTTATTGTTAGTTTATCATTTTCGTTACTAGCTTTTTATTGTGTACTCGACACATATTCCATACCCCGTGATTCATAAACGTCCCAATCAACAATAAACGTCTTATGTAATTCATACATAAACAACTCGGTCTTCTCATCGGAATTGCTCGACATCACATCATATAATTCTGGAAACCAAAAGTAATTTCTAGCAGTTTACATCATAAATTTCGCCTACTAGCCTACATGATTGCTGATGATAGTTAAGTAAGCAAATGTCAACTGAAACTGAAACAACTGAAAATATATAATTCTATATATATGTATATGTATTCTAAGTGGATAGACTAAAAAATCAACTTGAAAATAACTACTTTTGTCAAATGAACGCACTTAAATTTTCTAGCAACAAGCTTCCCTCCATCAGCACCATTTCATGAATGTAATTAAAGGGCGGTAATTATATTCACTTACTTTTTAATTCTAACAGTTGTAAGTCTATTGATTCCTTTCGCGCTCTATAAATTTGACACAAGAAAAATAAGATGGTCAACCCCGCCTGACAACCATAGTATCTCACTGTTTTTATAAACTCTTTCAAACTTTTAAAGTATGAATGAAATGTAACCAACAGTATAGCTTATCTTACTATATCACAAAATTAAGGTGTTATCTATTCAAGGGTTGCATTTGCAAACATCTGGTGATTAATACCAACAATATAGTAGAGATTAAGAAGAGCTTCCAAAACTCCGTAACCAAAAGAGCTTAAAAGTCTAATTACGCCGTGAACCTGTCATGCGTGAAAATCGCTTATTTTCTCCGGATATAAGTATATCCCACAGAAAGGAATGTAGCAAACATTTGAAAGCAAAAATATTTATCATTTGATACTTTTAACAAAGAATTCCTTTCGCAAATTCCTTAAAAAGCGGACTAGATTTTTAAAGTCGTGCATCAAAATAAAATAATATAAATGAATACATTCACCATTAAAACTGGAAATGACACGTAATTTTCCATCATAGTGCTAGGTGTATTGTAATAATATTATCAATTTCTTACAATATGGCGCAACAATGTCAGACAATGACAATATCAAAGTTAACAGCCGATTTAGCAACACAACATTTTGAGCGAGATTTTTTTTACCTTCTGGTGATAGATAACAATTTTTAAACGCAAAAATAGACATGCATTTTCAATAAGAACATACATACATATATTAGTTTGTGGGCACCTTAAGATTAAAACAAAAATATCTTTTTCTTCGGGTATGAATCGGATGAATAACATAGAATTATAAATAAAGTAGGGCAAATGATTTTACACAATCATGATCATATTTAGCGGTTCTACTTACGAACAATATCGTGGCTAACAAAATAGTAACGTGAACACTAATTGTCGCATAAATATAAAATGAAACATTCATTTCCATCGTTAAAAATATCCGAAAACATGCAGAACTGCTTGGATATGGAACAAGAAAAACTGTTTGGATTGATAAAATAATAAAAATGAATTGTTTCCTTTGTTACATTTTTTTGTCAAAGCTTAGGTAAGTTTATGTAGAGTTTTTTTGTATTATTCTTTCGTATCGTTGTTTTCATCTTACCATTTTTTGTCACAAATTGTCGCACAATATCTGACTTTGCATAGTTTCTCGCCTACCGATAGTTACTAGATTTGCATTCCATGGATGGATGGACTATACGTTATCCTCCATAAATCTGCATCAGTATGGATCACGGAAGGCTGAGGAAAATAAGGACTATCGACACAATGGTAGTATTGTTCTTAACGATCCCTTACATTTAAAGTTAATACAGTTTATATTAGGGACTCAAAATTGCTTAGTTCGTTAGAAAGGCGGATGGATTGCTTGCATAAGTTTCCAATAAAAGAAAAAATATGGAAACTAAATATCCAAAGGTTTCATAACTTGAATAATTTAGGCTTGGGCATTTAACGGTAAGTAATGTTAGCCAAGTCATTTTAACGTGATTGAAGACCTAAAATTTAGACTTATATCGAAGCTGGTAAGGATAAAGTCAGTTAACTTTCATCCAGTTCAATAAGGAGATACAAAAAGCGAGTGTCGGTCGAAGAGAGCACATTGAATTAGAGAGTTAGGTATATTGCTGCATGGACATGCGAAGGAAAGAATTTCAAAAAATCTATAAGTGCGTGCGTCGAATTTACAGTTAATACGGAGTGTAATTTAAAAATCAGTAACCCTAGATAAAAATATCATTATCCACAATATTCGTATTACGTGCTAGTAGTGTATGTATATGGAGCTATTTAAACGAATGTCCTGGCTCTTTTGGAGGGAAAAATTCTGTATTAATATCGAATAAGTCTATTGCAAATTTGTCTCTTTTCGGTTTCATTTGAACCTCAAATGAATTGAAGTTACGAGCATGAATTACGAAATAAATAAATATTGCGTCGTACGAGTCGAAAGGAAAAAAGTTTGCTTCTGTCGCAGTCAATTCAGATCTGAGTACTGAGTCACAAATAATTACAAATCCGCCGCTAGTCTCAATAAAATATAGCAGCAGTGTGTAATAATACATTATTTGCATATATGTGTGTAAAAATTGCTTTTTCCCTTTGTCATGGTCAAAAAACTAAAAGAGAGACGAGTATAGCGTAACTAAATTTTATCTACCGGTAATAATAACTCAGATCTTCAATGAAACATAGATTAATACGATAAAAATAAATAAGTGGAAAGTTGGCCTAGACCGTTGCGGCCTCCAAAAGTGTCTGTTTGCGCAATGTCTTCATATAATTGAATTCTTAGAATTTAGGTAACCGTAAGGTACAAATTGACTCATTAAAAGTAAGAGCTAGAATGATTATGTTATGACAGAAAGTAAAAAAAGAGAAATTACATAGTTTTGGATTTAGAGATTTTGAGAGTTTTGTAGCTAAAGTTGTGGTAAGGTACTGGCAAACAACAAAAATTGAGCTTTATTTGATATTATAGGATACTGTAAGTATTGCATACTTGTGAATGTTTGAAGTTTGTCGCAGTTGTAACTGTTATAAGTAGTGGAGCATTATTGGAATAGATAGCAAAGTCTGAAGAAGCAAATCAACTGTAAAAACCTATTTAGTTCTAAATGAATGTTTTACGCAAATATCATTTGATGTGCTTGATTGCTATGGTAAATGCAGAAAGTCTAACAAGGTATATTGTATAGCTAAATTGGATTGAGTGTCGTGAAAATGATTCGACCGAAGAATGATTTTGAAAAGGTTTTGCACGCGGAGAGTTCGCGTTTTGGAGCTATAGTCGACCCCTGCTAATGTCGGGTATAAGTTTTCCATCCCCAAACCAGTAAGTGATCATGAGAATTTGCATTGCGACAGCAAATATGACCGCCAAGATGGTGTTCGTTACTGGGAACGGATCCTTTGGTGGTTTTGGCTTCGCCGCGAGACGAGCTTGAATGCTAGCAACTGTTGTTCGTAGCTCCTCAATTTGTTCGGATTGCTGAATTTGACGAGCCAAGAGTTGACGCAACAGATCAATCAGTTGACGATTACTCTCTCTGTTGAAATGCAAATTTTCCACTGATCATCATGAAAATATAGCGAAAATCGTGGGGATGTAACTCATAAAAACGTACCGGTGTTGGAATGCAGGCACAACTTGATCCTGGGGAAGCTGTCCTCCTATCGCACCCAGTTCAACCTGTCAAACGAAAGAGTAAAAATGCCTACATTTTAGCACTGTAACATAATCATTCATACTGATCTGGTATCCAAAATTGATTCAAACCCATCATCATTCACAGAATTAGTGACCAAGTGTGTTAATAGAAAGAGAAATTGTTTTATAAGAACTTTATGTGTTATGTGTTACAGCTAGTAATTGTTGAAGCGCCAGAGTCAAAAGACAAAGGGATGTTATTTGGACATGAGAAAGAGAGAAGGAAACTATTCGCGTTAAAATTAATAGAAAGGTTAAAATTTTAAAATAATAACCGAAAAACGTATAACGTCATCCATAAGCATAGGAAGCAAGTCATAAAAACATAAATGATAAAAAATAATAAAACAAAAAGGGATGGATAAAAACCTGTTTTAGGCCAACTAGTTCCTCATCGGAAAGGTTCAAGGAAGACATAAGGCCTATAAGAGGATCTTGATGTTCACTTTGTTGAGTTTCTTGACCAATGGTAGCGTCAACATTTTTAGGATTTGAATTTTTCAGGCACTTATTCATGTTGCTGTTGTTATTACTACTGCTAGTCTTTACTTTGCTTTCCACAGAGATTAACGATGACGTTCGCATGATAGGTGTTTGATGTCGGCGCTGAACTTCGATCACGTAATCCTTTTCATACTCTTTCAGATCGTTTCCATCGTCCCATGGACGTAGATCTTCATGACGATAGCGCCAAGTTGTGCCATCCTATCAAAATTATATAATTTCACTTGCTAATTAAGCACAGTTATAATAACGTTAGACGAATGTATTCTATTTGGTCTTCTCAAACAACTTACGTATACAAAGTATTTTGGGACCCAGGTCGCTCCCGTCTCTGCTCTTTCTGCAACTGCTTTTCGCTG
This sequence comes from Tyrannoseira gladiata, assembly GCA_027744355.1. NCBI lineage: Eukaryota > Metazoa > Arthropoda > Collembola > Entomobryomorpha > Entomobryidae > Tyrannoseira > Tyrannoseira gladiata. Next base: position 8,115 of record JAHZNH010002216.1, read on the forward strand.
CTCGTCTTCCAATGCGGTTTTTTCCAACGTGGCTGCCTCTTGATTTTCAGCAACAATGGCTTCCGTAACCTTGAGCCATTTCTTCTCAGATTCGTTCGGAAGTTGTTCTTCCAAGGGAACGGTAAACCTTTTTAGGCGCTGAGAGCGGACTTGATCAGTGACCTCCCACAGTATCTCCTCAGACTAAAAAGATTAAAAAATTAATACTGAAACTATAATAGATCGTTCTTGTGGGGGATGCAAACTCAAATCAAGTAGGAATTCGAGTTTTTTTTGTAAAAAATTAATTTCGGATGCCCAGATATCAAATGGCACCAAAAAACACCATGATTCTGATTTTTAGCAACAGGAAAGACTATAAAAAAGTAATCGTAGCATGAGGCCAACAACAAACCACTTCCATGCTTAAAGTGAGGCCTGACCATAATAATGTGTTCGAGGCCCTACGTAAACCTAGACCTTAGGTTAAAGCTGGATCATTTAATTCACATGAAGAATATTTTGAAAAGTTACCGTTAATATTGTTATCATTCGTGATAGTTTTAAATTTTCTGCATCCACAAAAAGCCTACGCATGCGTATGCACAGCTTTATGTATTTCATATTAACTAACTGCTCACAAAGCAATTGAAAATGCAAATGGATATGTTACAAAACGAAAACAAGAATGACATCACTCACCCCGGTGCGTTTGTTTTTCAAGGTGATCTTGCTATCCCAATGACCTTCAACAGTGGCAATTGTCTCTCGCCCTAGCTTAATCTTGCCGTAAACAGCATTTGTACTATCTGCTCGACCCAAAAAGCCCTTGAGCTTAAATTCCAATTCAGTGAAGTATCCAGTTTTCTCACAAATGATGGATACATTCCCCCCAAGTTCCATTGACAATGTGCCCACCAGGATTCCCTTACAGTGCGCGTACGGCATTGTTATCACGTAGGTTTCACCACGCGGTAGCATTGTCAAAGTTGCTTGGCCATCCAAAATTGCAGAGGTGGAATTACCTAACCGTTACAAGAAATAAATTGTCAACGCATACCACTACAAACATAGCACGCAAATTTCCACCAGTCTTTGCAATGAACGATTTTCGTCTCCGAGCACCTCTGATTGTTCTCCTTGAACCTATCAAACAATTGCATAAAAACAAATGTGAGTGCAATGCTTAATTTGGTGTGCGGTCAACAAAATGTATCAAGAATTTACCCTTAGCATCAATTAATATTAGACCAATTATCATATAAACGGACATACATGATAAAAGTCGGTCTCTGTTTTCTGCATGTAATGTGTTTCCGGTGGAGCAATTTCAGTCACACTCCCTGCATGATTACTATTACTGGCGGATGATGAAGCTTCCGACCGTTTTCTTCGTTGGCGTACGCCTTGACTTGCCATGACTACGTCCTCCTCTGTCGAACCTTGGCTTTTAAGTGTGGAGTGTCCACCAGGCTCCATTATACGTGAGCTGCTAAGGTCAGGAGTTTCTGCTTCATCCTCGGAGAAATCCTGAGCGTGGTTTTCCTCAACATGCGATGTGTCACTATCTGTCTTTTCCGAGTCACTACCTTTCGGCCCCTCCATATCCGAGGTGCCCCAATCTGTGTACAAGTAGGTAAATTTTATTTTTCTTCTTTCAAATTATCTACTCCTTAAGAAAAATCCAACTAGACTTTTAAAACTTTCTTACCATTCTCGATTTCCGTGGAAATCTTGTCACTATCCATAACCTCGCTTGTTCGGGGAGAGCGGACCAACAAGGATGAACACCTTTTAACGTCAAAGCCAAAATTGATACTCAAATATATGACACGTAAACATTAGCATTCCCCACAAAATGTCCTCATTTTGACCAATGCAAAAAGCATGTCGTGTTCTACAATCGTTCTACTAAAAAAAGATATGGACACCATCGTCCAGAATATTTTCATACTTTTTTATGATCATTAACGGACTCTACCGAAGAGTATCATTCGGCAATCATAATTGAAAAAAAAAACATCTATCCATCGAGGGAACTGCCCCCTTTCACCATACCGTGAAGATATTGACAGTTTTCTTACAACAAGAATGTCACTTCCTTACATGCGAAAAGAAATGTTCAACAGCAAAGAGCCCACGGACAATTGAAGTTTTTCAAGAGTATACTTCAACCGACGACGCTGGCATTTTTCCATCGCCCTTAGCATATGCTGGTGAAAGTAACAAGCTTTCTTCGCATTAGTTCATTATTCATGTCATTTTTTTCTTTTAAAGACACGTATATACCTCTTCAAGGCCAATAATTTGACACGAAATTAGAAAACATACTTACTGTTTGCTTACTTACTTCTATTTGCAATACTTCAATATTCGAAGGTCTGTGCTTATGAGAGTTTAAAGTTACACTTCTACTTCGTTTTAATAGTTACTCCAGCTTTAATTTACGCGCCGTGGACTAATGCTTAGAGAACAGTAACACTATAATATGATGCAGTAGTATGCAATTGAAATTTTTCTAAAACCTAGCACCAGGCACCAGCAAACTACCAGGGAAAAAAAAGATGAAAAAATCCTAACGCAAGGAATTAATGGAATGTCAAATTATGAAAAAGAATAAGCTTAATGCCCATGCTTCCCAGTTTAACTCACATGCGAATTCCCGATATTTCAAGTCCAATTTAGAATATCAATTTAAACACTTTAATGCATACAAAAATATTCCTTCAAGGCTATATGGTTTAAGACAGGAAAAAGTTATGATTTTTCTTGGTAAAAAAGGTATGAATGTCATAGATTGGTTTTGCTATAATATTTAAGACCAAAATTGCGCCCATCAGTTCCTCCATCCAGCCTTTTCAGCAACATTCACACATCTTACAAATCATTCAAAGTTTCCACTTGGTACGCAAGAATGGTGATATGAGTTCTGTTGAGAACGTATTTAGGTATATCCCATGAATTTTTTAGCAAACCGTTTTTACCAGACTACTGTAGTTGCAACTACCCGATGGTTACGCTAGCGAAATACTAACAGCAAGGAGAACATCCTTTCTACACGGTCTTTTGAATGTATAATCTATATATCGAGGAAAAGCTATACAGCATGATACATACACCATATAGCTGATTATGAGCAAAGGAAAATCATTCATTCCGAATTATTATCATCCCAAAAAGAAAGCCGTTGAAAAAGTTTCTACTATAAGTACTTATGAAGCAACAGAAATACACACGCCAAAAAACGCAGAACCTTCTCGAGCTATTGAAAGATAAACTACCCAACCACTTATAAGGCTATTATTGTCTAACCAGTAAATGTGAAAGTGCAAATAAGACATGGCGAGTTTTTGCGCAATACACATCACCACCTATATACCCACTCATTCGTATTCCATATAGCATACAGTCCGACAAGAATAAGAACACGCGATGCACAACCAATTGATCGATTCCAGTTTCGAGAGTGTGAAAAAAATTGGTCGGCAGGTATTCTTCAGTAAATAGAGCATTGGTTCGCGTACGTAATATGAAATGGATCAATACTTGATAATGACACAATGAAGAGTAAAGAAAAAAAACATAAGGAGAAAAAAAGGGAAAAATTTCCTGTCGTCTTACGTTAATGCTAGTTCCAAGCCATCCATCCAGCATTTTCCTTCATCGGAGGATGCGGCCCGGCAAATCAAATAGGTTGCCGGCAGTGGTTGCACGACAGATCCGATAGTTTCTCCATTTGGCCCTTTAGCTGCCCAAATCGACTGATCCAGGGGGTGAAACACTTTGAAACAGAACCCTTCCTTCTTCGACGGCCTTTCAATGACTTTGCAACAATGGAGCAGGACCGTGGCAACCCAATGGCTACTCTGTTGATTAATTTAGGAAGTTAATTTTCAAAAAATGGTCGCAGTCATCAAAGAACCCTACATAAGAATAGTTAATGTGAAAAGCTGAAACCTACCTTAACTTTCCCCTTGTAAAATAAGAGCAAGCCTGGCTTGAGGACGGCTAACAATTTGGTCCAACCTTTCAGTTTACCCCTCACCTTTAAGGAGCCCGTGAGAATGATGATTGAAGGATCCTTTAAAGCAATGGTTAATTCTTGCGCAACTCTCTGCTTTTCCTTTCTATAGTTCTTCCGTTGAACCTTATAAGATAACTCCTAAAAAGAAAAAAATATATGTATTTCATTAATTTTCTCACTCTTTAAACCACATACATTTCCATACATTTAACTTTTTACGCGTAACCACAATTGTGGAAGCGATTTTTCGGAAAATAACCGGGACAGGATCACCTCAAGAGGATGAAATCGACAAGTCCAATTTTCACCGCATTGGGTGAAAACACTTAAATTGTATTATGATTGCAAACCTGTTTGTCTGACCTTTCCAATTCAAACTTTTTTTTCCACTAAAAGTTTGTCATTATGTCGGTGCCAAGTAAATTTTTATATAATATAGAGTACTTATTCAGCAAACATTTGATTCTATTATCAGAACTGCAGATGAAATGCGGATATTGATGATTGCAAGTCCACAACTTCCTTTTTTCATGGCATGCATGCCTGTGCTCCACATATAGAGCTAACTACATTTCATAGCGCCATAATAATTTTTCTTCTAGCTGATGATAACTGATGGCTAGCAGGTATTATTATTGTTAAATGCCCGTTGCATAGACAGTTCAGTTGGGCCAGAGAGAGAGAGAGTCATGAAATATTTATGGAACACATAAAGGCAGCCTTGAGATTTATTATTTGGAGGTATCAAAAGTATTTGCCTGCTTAGAGTCCCACTCGACTTCAGCGACTTATGCCTGTGCTTTATCGCATCAGCAAATTTTGCATCATCTATAAGATTAAATAACGGAACCTCGTTATTTTGTGTAGAAAGTATGCTAATGATTTTTGAACAACGTCAAAGTGTGGTGGTCACTTTTTCTACCCAAAAATACTCATACATTCATTATCATGATAAGATAATATAACGGAATGTACATTTACAATGAACGTTTACGAGCCTCTATTTCCAGCGGGTCCTTTCTTTTGGATTGTTATTTATGCGAAAAACAACACAACATAAATTTGAACTATTAGAGCAAAAATTAAAACTGTCCCCTAAGAATTAAAACAATCAATAAACAAAAACATCATCACTTAACTTCCTTAGATATGTCAGGAGACTTAACGACAGAATTAATTAATTAAACTATTTTTTAATAATATGTAACTATTCATTCACTACTTTTTTATTTATTCAACGAAAGAAATGTCTTTGGCCTAAGGGAAGACTTCAGCCAGTGAAATAAATATTTCACTTTTGATTAATCACTCCAGTAGTAAACAATTTTTGAATTAAGGGAATTTGAAATCATATCCTGTACCTTCAATATTACTCATCTATCGAAATCTATAAGAATTATGCATGATTCTATTTTTGTAAAGGGATGAATAGGCTATAGTATTCAACGTACCTTGTCTTCAGTCTGCTGATCTTCTCCCATCATTGAACCTGGAAAGACCAAAGGAATAACATATTACGAACTGATGAATCAAAATCTGTACTCGGCCTAAAAATCAAGTTCCAGACTTGTTAAAATCCTCACCGCACAAATCAGAATAAAAATCTAAGTCGTAAAACGCGTTAGTAATTCCTAAAGGTTTTTATATAAATGTATGTACATCATTTAACAAATATTATGTATAGAACGCTTTTTATGTCGACAATCCTTCTTTTAACTGTAATATTCCCTTAAAATGCCTAACTTAAGTAATGCTAGTCAAACGAGATATGGAACCAGGCATGAGTAAATGTTAAAACACCATATAATTGAAAATAATTAAGCTACTAATGAGCTTCTTTAAATGATGCATTACACATTTAAAGCTTTCCTTCCCTATAAAAATGACACAACAAAAACTCACAGCGCTGTTTACTAAAGCAGCTTCAGAAGGAAATATTTTGAAACATTTTCAATTGAATACATTATCATGGAAAAGATTCAATCTGTGAATCTGTGTCAACTTGCTTTCCCTACATTGTTAAAAACTGCAAACTGGACAACTATTCAGTACTAAATACCTTCATTGCTTTTGGTAGTTCGAATGTGAGGTATCCGACAACGCAAGAAATCTCGGATCGTCATTAAATGATTGTCAGAATGTGGATTCGACATGATTTTGGGAATGAATTATTGATATATCTCTGTGTTATGCACACCAAGTAATTCAGAATAGAGCTTTTTTAGACAAAAAGTTGTTGGTGACAAAATTCGGGACGACTTCGATAAGTGAAACAAAAACTGTGAATAGATGGATGAGTATTGAGTGTAAATAGCGAAATGATTTGGCAAGAAAAAAATCTTTCAGATAGAAACGAAAGAATAACAAAAATGATCGTTTCATTAAGGAAAAAAAATCATATGGTGGGAAATAAACATCAATAGCAAACAATTAGTTCATAAAACGAAATAGACATTAGTACAAGTACGAAACGCGCGAGAATTTAAATTAATAACAATAGTTGATAGTAGTAGGCAAAACGGAATACCAGGAGAGTGAGGACTCCTGTTGAGAGAGTCAGAGGATCCGCCATGAGCTTGACTTCCAAATTTGGGGAGAACAACATGCAAACTAGGCTTACGCTTGAACTCTGGAAAAATTGTTCAAAAAAGAGATGAAAAAATCTTCCAAACAAAAAACTAGTCATTAAAACAATTCTTTTCACGGAGTGCATGAGTGGAGTTCACGGACGTGTGTGTGAGTACAAGTTCTAAAGATGTGAGGCAGACAATGCCAATGGCTTATCGCGTTAGACATCGTCACCTTAAAACCGCGCATGCATGTCTAAATCGAACTCCACTGTGTCGAATGTGTGCACAACAATTTGCGAGGATAGTGCTATTCAAACAACAACACAAGAGAGCAGACAGACCTGCTGGTGAACAGCAGCATTTACAAACAGGTAACTTCATCATTTAAGTGAGACACGGGGGATAGATTCACAGCAAATTATGAAATATTTCAATAATTACAAGGTAACACGTTCAAGTATGAAAGTATTATGGGGAGAGTTAGGAAAGAACGTTATTATGTACTGAGCAAGTTCACATCACAGGAATAAACAAAATTTTACACAAAAAAAATAAGAACACTTAAAGTTTAGGCTTTGTACTTCCTGTTTTCACCGTCAATTTCGGCCTCCTCGACATTTTTTTGAGTTCGAGAATAAATAAACGCCCAGTCTATTAGCCCGACCAGCTAGACTGTGACTGACTTTATGAAAGAGAACTTCTAACGATTTTCACAAGCTCGCTTATTTCTACGCTCTTGCAAAAAGCATTACAATGTGCATAAAAAATTTGAGGAAGGAAGAGCGAAAGGGACAGTAATCAAAATATTATTGATTTACAACGTTTTTTACCACAAGGAAAAAAGACTTATACCACGAGAGAAAGTGGAGAAAGTCAGGTAGCATGTCAAAAACTAAGCGTGTTAGCTCGTTTCCAAAACTCAAAGGCTGTATCGGAATGAGAATTTCTGCTACATGGGGCAGCTACACGGCAATAATAACAGTAATCATAATGCGATGATCACGAGGGGTCGTATAAAAAT